>WSFP011541940.1:0-11623 GCA_009831015.1 Picea engelmannii | reverse complement strand
AGTACAATGGTGATAAGAAATACAAGAGCTCTCTTTTCCCTTATATATACAATAGGTCAGGGAGGCTAACATAAGATAAGGACACAAGTCCATACAAGTAACCAACAAGGCAACCTCACATGGAGTGCTTTACAATGCAAGGGTGTACATGTGTTAATCTAGGGTTTATCCAACCCCCAAAGTGAAATGACCTCCAAGCATGATCTTCTTTGGGCTCAATGCCCCTCCTCCAAGATGGTGCCCTCTCCAACAATTTGTAAGTCCAATGCTCCTTCCACGGTGGTCCACTGTCCAAGTGTCCTCATGCAACCCATTCCTCCTCTAACTGTGTGCCGCATGTCTTCTTATGTGCTTAGTGCTACTCTGATGTTTGCTAATGTGTTAAAAAAGATCCAATGTTCCTCCTCAACATATGTGTTTGGTTCCATCACCAACCTTCATGAAGTATGCTTCTTAACCCAAGTGTCCTGAAGTGAATTGTCCAACTTCTAGGGTATATATCACATGGTCCCAAGCTCGAAGGGCTAAGTGCCCTCGTCCAAGTTCCCAACACTCTTCCTCCTAGGTAGGTATGTTGATGTTTGTAGCATCGGATAGGTACTTCTGCACCAGTCTAAGTGTCTAGACGTGTAGAAGTCGTCCAAAGCCTTCAACCTTAATAATTTACTCTAGTTAAAGGAATTATTAAAGTAAAGTGCTTTTTATAAGAAAAGTGAGTTTAATCTAATGAAATGCTAAGGTTAATTGCATCAGTGAATTAAATGAATCTCGACCATTGATCTCAAGTGAGGTGAGATCTAATCTCAACTGTCAATCACTTTGGAGATTAGGGTTATAGATTCAATCAACAAATCAAGCTTATAAAAGCAAGGCTAAGTGAAGGAGAAAGACACACAACTCAAGAGAGAGAAAAGGACTTTTACTCAAGAGACCTTGAGTGCTTGAGACACGAAGGACTGTGACTCAAGAGGATCTCAGCAAGGGTGAAGAAGGACTTTTATCTAGAGATTAGCTCAAGGGATAACATGCACGACACATCTATTGGAGTCAGTGACTCATAGAGAGAGCAAAGGACTTTTTCTCAAGGAGATATCATTAAGGGTGATAAAGGAGCTTCATCCAGAAATTAGTCCAAAAGAGAAGAGAGCAGGTAGGGCAACAACAGACATATCTGATAAGAAGGACAAGTCTGGGTAGTCCGCGTAGGCAGATCTAGTAGATCTGAGGTACCGGCGGGAAGATCTAGTAGATCTGAGGTACTAGCGGACAAATCTAGCAGATCCGAGGTACTAGAGGACATATCTAGTGCAAATATGAGGTACCAGCGGGAAAATCTGGCAGATATGAGGTACGAGCAGGTAGATATAGCATATATGAGGTGCCAACAGGCAGATGTAGCAGATTTGAGGTACCGACGGACAAATCTATTGCGGATCTGAGGTACCAGTGGATAGATCTAGTGCAAATTTGAGCTACCAAGAGGTAGATATAACAGATCTGAGGTATCACTAGGAAGATCTAGCAGATTTGAGGTATCAACGAACATATCGATTGTAGATCTGAGGTATCAATAGGCACATCTAGCAGATATGAGGTACCAATAGGCAGATCTTGTAGATTTGAGGACCAACAGGTAGATCTAGTGCAAATCTTAGTGTCCAATAGGCAGATCTGGGTAGATCGGGAAGAGGGTTTCTTCAATCGAGGGTCAGAACAACCAGGTTTTCTTGTAATTTGATTCTTTTCTCAGTGGGCTATTTTCCTAGTTGGGGAGCCCTTGTAAGCTTGGAGTAATTTAATGAGAAGCTGATTTAAAGGGCATAAATTTTCTGTGTGCATGTGTGAAATTTGGTTTCCAGTTGCTTTCGCTGATTAGTTTATTTCAATTAATTATTCAGTTAGTGTATTTTATTCTGTGAGCTGCAAATCTAATTTCCAGCAAGGAAATCAGAAGGAAATAATTTATCTAGGCAATTAACAAGGTGCTTCCCCTAATTGAGTAATCAACTCCCCTATTGTGTGCACCCAATGGGTTAGTTATCATGCTGGTTAGTGTAACAATATTCTAGGTAAGAGCACTCTGCTAGCGCTCTAACCAAGGTCAAGCATCCACCCAAAGTTCAAACTGAGCCATCCCTATGCCCTTGAAGCTTCATTAAGGGGCTAGGAGAGTGCTATAACACACTAACCAAGGTCAAGTGTCCACCCAAACTGAGTCATCCCTATGTACTTGAAGCATCACTAAGGGGCTAGGAGACATAACACTCTCCTAGCAAGGTGGAAACACTTTTGGAGTAACCCTAAAGGATAACACTCCTCTTTATTAGAAAAGTGTTTTTTGTAACACCCATCAACTCTCTCTGAAACTACAACCAGTAAATCCAGTGCCTCCACAAAGTTGAAAAAATCCTCCTCCATCACAATAGAACATCATACTTACTTTACAAGAGCTACACCCAACATCCAAGCAATCACTACTCACGAAGGTGTGTCTATCTCTGAGTAATCAACCAAGCAATCTACATCTTAGCCTTTGATTAGTGCACATGCAAGGAGAATACAAGAAAGCCACTTGGTTTACACCATGAAACAAAGTTACTACTCCCTCATCCCCTCTGCTAAGGGCTCCAAAAGAACAATTACCATCTATGAAAAATGAAGGAACATAACCTTGGATCAATGCTTTGTGTCGAACACTAAAATCACTTTAGAGCAAGGAAGACATCAACAATAACTTGTCAAAACTCCATCATCTCTAAAGTCATCATCATGGGCCAAAATATTTTGGCAACACATCAAGAGTTGATCAAGACATCTTGCAAAGATAATCACATTTCCAACAAGACCAAGGTAAGTGGGTTAGACCTATCCAAAGCACAAGATAAATTTGCATACATCTCAACTCAACGATCTTTAAATACAACCTCGTGGGAAGAGTAACAACAACCCATAAAGGGTCATCATCACACTGTGAGTATGAGAACACCTCTTATGCACCTCAAAACCTCTAACGACTAAAGCAACAACCTCAACAAGGTCACCTCCCTCTTATTGAGAGAATCTTGAAGCAAGAGTATCATTGTGGTCAACTCCCTTTTCTTGAGAGAATTCAACAACCTTGTCAATCGTACTCATCACTACTCCCATCAACGGTAAGCTTGGAATCAATTACTATTTCCACCACCATATGTGAAAATGCACAAGATCACTAACTATCACATCCATGATTGTTCTCTCCACAAATGTACAAGATGTACAACCTATACACTCCTAAGGGATAATGCCGGAAGCTCCCTCCATTTGCAACAATCACTAAAATTGAGCAAGGTTGCCATTCTCGTAAGAGTTACAATTCAACAAAAATAGATCAATGAATACTCATCAATCTATCACAAAATGAATCAGCACATCTTGTGCTCCAAAAACCAACAAACAATCTAATGGTTAAATATGCCTATCACATGCATCAATCCACTCCAAACATTGGTATTCACCATAACAAATCAACCACCCATCATAAGTCCTCCTAGGCATCACACTTACTGAAATATAGATGACATACCAGCCATTGATGAAGTAGATCTTCTACCTATCATAGGTGAAAGCACATTGACATCTACTGGAACAAATCAACCACCTATCACATGTCCTCCTAGGAATCACACCCGTTGAAAATAAATCCATGCCATCCATAAATGAATTAGAACACATTGGTATCCATTGCAACAGATTAACCACCTATTGTATAGGTCATCTTGGGCATCTCACCCATTGAAAATAAATCCATACCAACCACCAATAAAAATAGAACAGTCCCCTATCACAGGTGAGAACACACGAGCATCCACAGGAACAATTCAACTACTTATCACAGGTCCTCTTGGGCATCTCACCTACTGAAGATAAATCCAATCCAACCAACAATCAAGTAGATATATCACCAATCACAGGTGAAAACATATTGGCATCCCCTGGAACAAATCCACCACCTCTCTCTTAGGCATCTATCTCACTTGCTGAAGATAAATCCAAGCCAACCAATAATCAAGTAGATCTACCACCAATCATAGATGAAAACATGTTGGCATCCCTTGGAACATATCAACCACCTATCTCCCGGGCATCTCACCTGCTGATAATAACTTTATAACTGCCATTCATGTAGTAGATTTCCCACCTATCACAAGTGAAAACACACTCATCACAAGAACAACTAGAGTTTCAACCCATCAAATTCTTCACGGTTTCACCACCCAACAACCACTCCATTTTACAACAACTGAAATATCCGGTCTTCAAATCGGCAAGAAGGAAATCTCAATCAAATTAGCTCTGAAACCATTTTGAAATTTCTGATCGAGAGCAATTAATCCAAATCTGAAATTTCATCTCTTACTAGAGGTTTCTTAGTTCTAATCTCTATGAATTTTCAGCTTTAGGATGATCTGAAATATTAATTTATAGCAACAAACTAGAGACAATATTATACTTCACTTCAATCCAACACACTAGGTAGCTCAAGAGAAAATATACCAGACAAATGCCAACAAGTTGCAGCCCTTAGGGCACATTTTTCCAAGCATATACTAGATCTGAAATTTACTTTGTTACTGCATAAAATCTGCTCTCTTATCTTCAGGTCTAAGTTGCACGAAACAAGGAAATGTCTGGAAGTTTCCGAAACGGGTACGTCAGGAAACGCGACCCTCCAAAAATTGCAACGTCGGGGGAAATGTCGTATATATATATATATATATTAAATAACACATTATCTTGCAAGAAAAAATAATGATACACATAAATGACATTTTAGAAAGAAAACCATGTCTAAGACATGTGGCACAGAGTTATAGGTGTAATTCCTTGCATGAGGACACTTGGATCAACCCCAAAAATGTTAACCGATGGACATTGAGGTACACAAAGGGCTTGCTGCTCTTGATTAAATGCCAGTTCCATACCCTTACACATGATACAATCTAGTGGAAACATTATAATCCTGCCAATCTTGAAATCCTGAATTTTGAATGGGACCTAAAATTCTACTTTCTGCATATGAAGTCCAATGAAGTTGGAACCACTCTCAAACATCCTGAAACAATTAATGGTAATGTTAAAAATTTAAGTAAAAGGATGAAAATGAAAGATAAATAATAGGGTGGGTGAAAGATAATTTAATTAATAGGGTGGGTGAAATGGTGATGATGTTTGGACATTTAAAATGTTTATTAGTGGTTAACGAGGGTATTTTTTGCCACCAAAGGGACCCACGACCCTCTTGGCCACTTGGCCAGGCCCGTAAACAACAAAAAATCTAGCGAAACGATTGTCATACAAGCCGAAACTCCACTGAAATGTCGTTGGCTGTAACGTACAACATTTCCAAATCGGTAAACGTCGTATGGTACGACCGACGACGTTTAGGTGGAGTTTCGTACCCGTTTCGGCATTTCGACAGGTTTCGGGTACTGGTACGACACCCAGGGGGTCATTTCCTGCAACTTAGCTTCAGGTTATATGTGAAATCACTTAACAATTTCAACTCTATGTTATGTCAAATCAATGTGAACTAGTGCTGGAAATTACCCAATCAAGAAGACTATGCAAGTAGAAAATCGAATGTGCAATTTGACAATCTTGGATAGCTTGAAACTCCAGATATATATATATATATATATATATATAATAGAAGAAATGAAGTACATGTACATACCACAACTTTATCACAGTTGGTACAATCTCTAGCTCTCCAAACCCTAGCTAGGGAAAACCATGAAAACCCTAGCCACCACCAAAGATCCACAACAAGCTAGCATTAACATTGATCAGCCACAAGTCCTCGGCTTCAACAAGCTTGTATCACACAAGCTCTTCACATTACCATTGTTGTCTTCCTTAGGATTTGCAAACCCTAGCCGTATTGCATCACACAAGTACATGGCAAGAAAATTCTAGCACTAGCTTTCAAATCTACATGTCCATCATAGGGTTTGAGTCCTCACACTCTAGGTCTTCAACTCTTGCATTAACACAAGCATCAAAACCTCCTTGTAACATCGAGAATACAATAACTGAGTTTTTTTCCAAGCAAGGCATCATACCAAGCTCAAGACTCATCAAACTTATCGCTCCATGATCTTTCCCTAGCCTTACATCCCAAAAGAACACGTCTCCAAACTCATGCAAGGCATTAGCTCCACTCTCCGTGTCTTCTACTACTGTAGAAACCCTAGTGCTACAATAGGAGTCGTAATCATCATCATCATCTTCAATGTCGTGTTCTTGTCTATGGTTTACATGCATAGCACAAACCCTAGCATCAAAAGAGTGAACACTAGCATCACACGTGAGTAATCTCTCCGTGAACTTTCAAGATCTCTCTCTCTCTCTCTCTCTCTCTCTCTCCCCCCCCCCAGGGTTTCCTCATGAACCCAAAGATCATGTTCCTAGAGTTTCCTCATGAACCCTAGTGTCTAGCTTCTTATAAGACTTCTCCAATATGATACAAAGAATAGAGCACAATGATGATAATAAATAAAAGACCTCTCTCCTCCCTTATATATATACAAGAGGTGAGGGAGGCTAACATAAAATAAGGACATAAGTCCATATAGATAACCAACAAGGAAACCCCACATGGAGTGCTCTTTAATACAAAGGTGTACATGTGTCAAACTAGGGTTCATCCAACCCCCAAAATGAAATGCCCTCCAAGCATGATCCTCCTTGGGCTCAATGCCCCTCCAAGATGTTGTGCTCTCCAATAAGCTGTTAGTCCAACACTCCCTCTTCCATGGTGGTTTGTTGTCCAAGTGTCCTCATGCAAGCCACTCCTCTAAGTATGTGCCACATGTTATCTCATGTGCCCAATGCTACTCTCATGTGGCCAATGTGGTTAGAAAGCTCCAATGCTCCTCCTCATCATATGTATCTGAGTCCATAAACAACCTCTATCCATTCAACCCAAGCATCCAAGGTATATATCATTGGTCCTAAGCTCCAAAGCTGAGTTCCCTCCCCCAAGTGCCCAACGCTCCTCCTCCTAGGTAGGTACTTCACCTAATTGAGCAACTAACTCCCACATGGTGTGCACCCAATGGGTTAGTCATCATGATGATTGGGTAACAACCTCCTAGGTAAGGGATCTATGCACTCCAACCAAGGTCAATCGTCCATTCAAACTGAGCCATCCCTATGTCCATAAATCATCGCCAAGGGGCTAGGAGACAAAGTGCTTTCCTAGCAAAGGTGAAAACACTTTTTTGGAGTAACCATAAAAATTAACAATTTTGATAAGTCTTTCCCTCGAGCTCTCAATAAATCCAACATTCATTTGAACAACTTGCTCATTGACATTAGATGTCAAAGACTTTTTAAAATGATCAGATTTATCAAAGAGATCCTCTAAGGGCAACGAACCTTTAGGGATTTTATTATCCCTTAATTGCACAAATTTGTTGCCAAGAACTATTGTACTACCGAAGGGGTGAAAATTAACTCAACTTGACACCTAGCAAAAGGGGTGTCCATGTATGGCTTAAAGCTAGCTGCTGATTCTTCCCATATCATTTGCTTGCTGATTTTCCTCTCATGGGACAAGAACAATAAATGCATCGAAGAGTTCAATCTTCATCCCAAATTGCATGTCGATACTGTTTCAATCGCGATTTCTTTGTGCCACAAAGGTTTCGAACTCGATGGACAATTAGATTTGAATCACCTAGAACCTTTAATATCTTGATTCCAAAGTCTCTTGCTTGCTTCAACACCAACAACAAGGTCTCGTACTCTGCAACATTGTTAGTATCATCAAATTCTAACTGGAAAGAGTAGGGAAAAGATTTACCATTGGGGGATGTGAAGACCATTCTTGCACAAGCTCGGTACCTTGAACATGCACCATCAAAGTTTATCTTCCAAAGCCCTTCTAACCACTTTTATGCTGGTAAATCTACCTCTTTTACTGCTGGTTCATAAAGAGGTTAATTTGCTTGCTGTCTTGGATCATCCACATCATGCAAAAGTTGTTGTTCACAGTCCAACCAGATCACAAATCCATTTCCAACCAGAATATTAACATATGACCAATCCATTTGAATGTTTCCTCCCATGCTAGCAGCCCACTTTCTAGAAAGTAACATCGCCCATTTGGCTGGCAATCTACAACCACTACAGCCATTGTTAGCACCTTATTAGGGTACACATGCAAATGAACTTGAAGATCCTTAACCATGCCACGTAATTAAACTTCCTTAGAACCCATAGCATAAACATTTCTATATGGCTTAGAAATCTTTAATCCCAATTAGTATTACCTCCAATGGCATGACATTGTTGGGAGCCCCAAAAGCCAACATACAGTTATGCAACAATAAATCATTAACAACTAAGGAAATGAAGAAAGGAGGATCATCTTCTGATTTTGCATACTCCAAATAAACCTTAAGGTTGTCATCTGTTGTTTCAGTGGGTTCACCAAAATCAAGCAGCCTAGCTACCTTTTGCTTACCTTTTGCTTTTGATCAGGCATCTGCAATAATTCTAACAAGGGAACCAATATCTTAATTTTTAATAACTCAAGTGCCAAATCACAATTAGAAACAAGAACATGTGAGGAAATTTGCAGCTGCAAATCAGCAAGCTGCAGCAGATTTTTTGAAGGTGTGGGCTGCATGTTTTGGTGCACATTTGTGGCCTTTTTCCTCTTGCAGTAATTCTTTTGGACCTCAGCCACCATGGCAGCTCTCTTCTTTCAAATATCTTCCTTCGAAGGCTTCGCCGTATGCTATAGAACTGAAATTTCAGGGTCAACCATGCAATTGTTTAGTGCAGCAAACCAACTATTGGGCAAAGACAATACCTTCCCTGTATTAGCTCAAGATTGGGTGAAGATCTGATCAAAATCCTCCATTTGATCACCTCATCGGTCCACATGGCATTTGAAGTGCCCCCTGGTTCATCAACATGCTCCTCAGGATTCTCAACCTGAACATTATTAGCCAGATCGTTGAAAATTGCACACTGATATTCTTTGTGAGGTTCTTGGCAAGCCCTGCACCAAGTGGATGAAGAAATAACAACCACACAATTATTAGTTTTTAATGGAACATGAGGATTCTGTTCTTTGCCCTTTTTATCCTACATGACAGGCCTCCTTTGCTGTATTAGTTCCTGTATTAAAAAATTGAGACATGGAGATAGAGAGGTACACAAAGAGATTGTGCACACAATAATTTCTATATATTATTGAATTGCTCACACTGAATACATTTTTATAAGATCTCAATGTCTCTATAGACATTGATGATGACCTGATCTTCTGGGGCCCAAGATAACTCCACCTTATCTTCTTATCTAAAACACACATGGTCCAATATTAAATCATGTTGGACACCTAATCACTTGATAAATATTGGACACCTTACTCTCATAGGTCATTCCTTCATTTTCAATTGCTCAACAAGTCATGGTTTCGATCATTACAACAAGTATATTTTATACTCCAACACTCCTACTCAATGAATACTTGTGTAATCTGGGTCTTGGCCTTCTTTGTCTTTGTCTTTATCTTCTTGCTTGTGCTTTTTGCATCTTGGTCTTCTTGAATTATGTTCGTTTTCGTTTGCTTGCTGTACTTATCATGACCAATCATCCTATATTTTTGTGGTTTATCCTTAACCATTACATAATCATGCGTTTTGGTTTACCCTTGACCATTCAACATATTACGGGTTTTGGTCTACCCGTAACCATTACAAGTGGTTTTTGGAGTACCACAAACCATGCATTTAACAATTGATTTTTGGATGACCATGAACAATCATTTGTCACTAGTGGTTGTTGGCTTACCGTGAACTATTTAACATGTAGTTTTGGTTTACCATGATTATGGGGGTACTCATTTTTACCTTGTTTCCCTTGCACACTTGTTCTCCTGGCTTCATTCACATATTTGGTCTTCGTCCTTGTCTTTGCCATCTTGTTCAGTGTTAATCTTGGATCTTCCATATTTCATCTATTGTTTATTAGAGTAGCTAATTCTAACAGAAAAACATTGCACTACTACATTGAGTTAGATATTCAATAGGTGTGATCGCACTTCCATTTTGAGTTAGCTATGCTCAATAGGTGTATTAATTTTATTAACTCCAATATTTGAGAACAATCAAAAACAAACTTTATAGCCGTTTACTGTTACTAAATGCAGTGGTTGTAATGAATAGATAAAAACATTTGATTGATTGTTACTTGCACCCTAGGATTTCATCGAAGTCCTCTAGCAACAACTTGTGAAATTGTGCGAGATGACAAATGATGAGCTTGAAAAGTAGATGCTTTTTCAATGATGTTTAAGCTTTCTTTTCTTTCCATCTGGAAGATGACAGATAAGAAGCCCGAAAAGTAGATGATACTGAAGTATATAAAATTCTAATTTTCATAGAGGAGCGTTCTTCTCATTTCACTTTAAATCGGATGTTTCTTAGGTTATGAATCATGTAATTGTTTGTTTGATGTTCTGATTGGAAATAATGATTTAAATCTAGTTTGGAAAATTCTACATCCTAAATGTTCATATCAATTTATGAAATTAATTTAATTGAGGGAAAAACCCAAGTACTGTTCTTTACTGAAATGATAGGGGAAAAGTAACCACTTTAAAAAGAAAACTTATTTGCATAGTCTATGACCTATGCTATTCTTCATTTTGAAGGAAATACATATTAATGCACTTTACTTGTCATTATTCGTTGAGAGTAGTGCAAATGTCTATGAATGCATGTTTTTGTACTAATCTTGTGTCAAATGGAGTGACATGTTTTTCCTTTAAAGCAACGTTTTGGAAGCTTTAGCAGATTTATCAGATTCTTTTTCTTTATGTCATCACAATGTTCCAGGTGTTATGGTCTTCGGTAGGATTCTTCCAGATAATTCTGAAGCTTTACACCATTTGACAGTCTTTTCTTGGTTTTGGAACAGAGAAGCAACTTACTGATCTTCCCAAGAAGGATAGATGTTCTTGCACAATCATGTAGTCGGATGAAACCTATAGATTTTGAAGATTGCTCCGTTGGCATATGGAGTCCATGCTTTCTGTTCATGCGTAATGATATTTTTATAAATTTCAGTGTATGTTAGAGCCTTGAATTCTACTTGGTGTTTGAGGTCATGGTGTATAACTTTTATTTTGCCGCCTTGGATTTATTAGAATATTAGAAGAAATATTGTAAAGTTCCTCATATATTCATTGATTTAAAAGATGAGGTAGCTATAAGTTGAAATGGAATTTCTTTTCTGAAGTACGGGTATATTCTACAGCTGTACCAGAGTCAAGATGAACAAGCAATAATTCTTCCCTGCTTATCTTTATCTGCTATGACAAATGTTATTGTTCTTGGCTTGAACTGGTGGCTGCTGAGTTCTATGTAGTTCAGTTATATGCTATTTCATCAAGAAGATGGTTAATTTCGATGTGAACCATTGGAAGCTTTATATTCTAGATTTGATCAGAAAACATTGTAATAAAATATTTTTTTTCTTACATGCCAAGGAAGTACCCTGGGAGGTACATTTAGATCATTCCCTCCATGAATTGAGTGCTCCTTTCAAAAAATAAGATTGTTTT
>WSFP011541939.1:0-11623 GCA_009831015.1 Picea engelmannii | reverse complement strand
ATATTTTATTCTCATTTTAAGTTTTCAATTGCTATATTTTTTGTTTCATCTCTAACCACTCCATTAAAAGAAAATAAAATATGAATATGAGGGGATTCTTAAGCTTAATCCAAATTTAATAAGTATTCTCTCTTATGATATTAGATATCCCATTTACCCTCTATTTAATTGGGCATGTATATCCTCCTATCCTAATGAAATGGGTAAAACAATTTTGTAGAGATAGTAAATTCATACCCATCATTGAGATGTCTCTTGTATATACCAAAATCCTAGACCAACCATTCCATATTGTATCGTGTTAAATGCTTCCATCCACATGGGAAATCTACCCTTCATAAATATGTTTTCCCGCATACATGTCCTTACACTAAAATATCGTACTAATACTACTTCTCTCATATGTAAAAATTCTGAAATGAAATATCCTTTATTAAGTACATAATTTACGGACGATCTTGAAATATATTTGGAATTTTAAATATTGGACATGGACCACCTAAATAACAAGAGGCTATTAAAAAAATTCATAACCTATATTCACTTTAAAGTTTTTAAAAATTATCTATTAATTTGGTAAAATTAACATGTATAACAAGTTACACTCCCAAATCACTACAAAATGTCTACCTTATAGATGGAGAAGCCATTAATGTATTATGCAAAAATCTTCATATCTATTTCATGTGCTTCCCATTATGTTTATTCATATGGTTTTACCAAAATTTTGTTTATCTATTATTATCGCTTTCATTGTTTTATTTTGTTTCAGAATGTTTTATTTTCTTCAAAAATGTTTGGTTATCTTTACCTTCTCTCATTCATTTTCTATCTTTTAACACATTTCGTTATAATTAAATCATCATTTATTCAAATATTTTTCCACTTTGTTTCCTAAAATAGTATCCAATAATTTCACAATCACATCTCATTTTTTCCATTCAAAATATAACCTTCATCGATGACTATTAACCTTAATTTCAATGGCATACTTCGAAACATCTCATGCCCTGCATTGAAGTTGATCGAGTTACAATGTGCATGGTAGCTAAGTGGTAGAGGCTTGATTATTTGGAAATTGGGGTTGTGAAAATGTCTTGATCACACTTTTATGGAAGATTTTAATAAATGTTATCTTTTTAATTAGTGGTTTATCAAATTTTTATAGTTAATGATTTATTAAAGTTTCATTTAAAGATTTGTATATGGCGAAAATTATTCAGTACTATCAAGATTAATAATATATTTTATTTTAGATATTACATTATTTACCATTCAACAATTAAAATAAAGAAAACATATTACTAATTAACTGTAGTTTTTTAAGGTTAACCTCCATCAAGTGTCTACACTTATCTTTTCTTGGCCTCACCACATTCAATCAAGGTTAGTTTTACCATCTAAATAGAAATATGCTCCCGCTCGAACCAACCCCATCATAACCTCAGGGATAAATTTGTACAATGGGTCAAGAGTCTAAAAACGTTTAGATCATGTCAACACCCTCCAGGTGAGTGTCATCATCATGTCCTGTCATCTTGGAAAGGATTTTATTTTCAAACACTATTTTTTTTAGGTGTGGGCTAAAAACCAAACGAAGTGCACCTTTGTTGGCCACCATTTTACGTGTATGAATCCCAACTACAAAACTCTACCCGGTGACCCATCCCCTCCCTTGACTGTATCAATCCCGTGTACGAAAACCAGAGGCCCCCTTCCCCTACCCATCTCCTCTCCTGACGGACCCTTTCCGGTGGTCAAATTTTCCCGCACCCAGTTGGCTCCGCCGCCTCTTTCCATCAACCTGCATTCAATTCTCCTTCGGCCCACGTCGTAATTACCTACCTCTTAAATTGATTTGATTTCACTTTCAATTTTGATTCCTTCAGAATCTTTCCTGCCCCCGCCCAAATACTCGCTAGTCGATGAATGTGCCCTCCATTCCTCGTTTGTGCCCACCATTCCTCTATGTTCACAGAGAAATCACTCAGACACCTCCCTAGAGATTCGTCAAAACATGACATTTCCACCTGCATCACAACTCGACCCCAATTAAGGTAATAACCTTTATATTTCACTATGTTTTTTTATGCATTCTCGGATCTATGAAAAAATTTCTCTCCATTTTTTATGCTTCACATACACCCTTCATTAATTTGGAAATAAATAAATTCATGGTTAATTGTTTACCTACTCTGCACATATCAATCTTAACCCCAAGGGAATTGAACTGAACTATATTTCAATCTCCTAAAGAAGTTATTTTCCATACTTATTTTCTAGTTTTGTAAGTGATTTATTAGTGGCTTAATTTGTGGGGATAAATCCCATTTTTATTTCCTCTTACCCACGTCCTTCATACGTAGTGGTTATTAATTTTAAAACCCAAAGGCTTATTTCTCACATAAACATTATGCATCTCAATATAGTATTTTGATGTAAAATCAATGACTTGGAAGTTTTTGTTTGTGCAATTACAAGGGTTAATTTTGTTTATGTGAGATGCATAACATTGTACTACATGCCTTAACTTAAACCCTCAAAACTACTAGTTGTTCAGCCCTTGAAACTTCCCTCTTGACTAGTTGTAACAGTCCTGTAACAACCTCAAATCTGCCTCAAACTGTTGACTGTAACATACATGTTCCAACCCTTAAAATATTATCTGGTAGACCTATAATTGTCCAAAAAATCACGGTTTCCCCTCCTCCTTGAAGGACAAGACTCAAGTACTTGTTGTTTCCTCAAACTAGCAAACTGAGCTCTGTTGTCTGCAGAAAACGAATAAAACAAAGTCATGGACACTCAAAATGGGAATAAATGTATCATCATTTTATGTATTTCAAAAATAAAACCCAGTTCAATGATCAACATACTATGAACGTTATCATACTATTTCTGAAATAAAATTAGAAGACCCAATTTTAAGTGGACACACATACAACATGATAATGGAGGAGTCACTCTAAGAATATTATTCTTTGCAGAGTCTAGTACAAACAATTCTCCATCTGGAGAGACCTGTGTAGAATTAGGTTCAATTCCACGCTTTCTCCCATCAAAAACTATTTCCACTATGGATCCATTATCAAACTATAAAACAACCCTACTATCTGAATATGGTGTTCTATGGGTCTCTAAAATTCGCCATCCCTTATTGTAAAAACTTTGTTCTCTCTACATTATGCATTCAACATCATTGTAAAATATTGATTTTTTATTTGTTCCAAATTTGTGATTGTAAAATATTGGTTATCTAACCATTGAGAAAATGTGTTTTTTAGGTATCCATACAAAATGGGTAGACAAAGCAAATGGAAGATTATAATGGGCCTTGAGGTCCAAGACCCAAAAGACAAGTCGAACTTTTTTAGAAAAACTTTAACATCGAATGATGTATATATATGAGGCAGTCCTTTATTTGATCTTATTGAACAAATTCCTTTAGGTAGAGTTCCTGATTTTATTAGAGAGGAAGAAAAAAATCTCGATGCTCCTTGTACTTTCTTACCCACAGTGAAAAAAACCCCATCAGAAAGTGATAATGGTCACAAGCTATATGAGTTGTAAGTATTTCCCAATCACATGGCTCTTGCATTTCTAAATGATTTTTTGTTTTAGTTAGTGCATGCATCTTATGACTTGACATATATACGATAAAAAATGGTTATTCATGAGTGTGTTGGCATCAAAAGTCACTCTCGATAGCAGCAGGAGCAGAGCCCAACACCCATCAGTTTAAATGTCACGATTTGTTGATAAAGGGTGATGAATGGAAGTAAACTCAAAACAATATCCTTCTAACTTAGAAAACTAGGTTGGAACAGCTAAGATAGGTGAGGTCTTGATCTAATTTAAGCCAGTGATTTTTCATAGTGGTGAGTAAGTGGAGGAAAAAACAAAGGAAATAAAGTTTTCTGGACATCCGGTCTTCCAGCAGCCTTTAAAAAGGGGAAAAGTCACAAATATGAGATCCTCTCGGATCTGAGAAAATTCAAGAAAATTAAGATGTTGCAAAACTAGTATAATCAAACATACATTATATAGTCAATACAACACCCGACTAGATCATCCATGCCCTGGCTCTTATGATTCAGAGGAAAAAGGGGAGGAAGATGTTGGCTTCCATTAAACAAGAAGTCTCAAATACCAATCTATATCCAGGGAACCAGAGGCCTCGTTAAAGATTTACAATTGGGAGCTTAGCTCTACCATCCATGCCTACAAAAATACAAAAACTGAGTATATATACTCAGAGCAATTCGCCACCTTGGCAGCAGGAGGGTAGCTGAGACATTAAAGTCTAAATTAGCATGTGCAAGCTCCTCTGGTCAGACGAGGACATCAGATCGGCATGGCTTCTTTAGGAAAACCTGTACACGGGACGATCTTGGGCAGACTGTCTGCCAAAACCTCCATGCCTTACATTTAAGGAGTGAGGCGAGGTTTCAACCACCTCCTCCTACCTTTATTTACCTCTAGTAGGGATTAGGATCGAGGCCGAGTTGAATTGGCACCTAGAGAACGCCGTGACACCTCCTGCAGCTAAACCCGATGCTTTGGCCCTTTGCGCAGCTCTTTCTATCATGCCAAGTGACCACGGGCCATGACCCTGTGCCTATCTTCAAAGGCGCTTTTCACATTTCGCCTTTCGACGATTTCAGATGCAGTGGAGGAGAAAACCCCTGTCTTTCAAAGTCCCAATAGACGAAATGCTGAAACAACTAATCATTTCATGTTTCGGTGATTCCAGATGCAGTGGAGGAGCGACCCCCTGTCTTTCAAAGTCCTGGTAGCCAAAATGCCGAAACGGCTAATCATTTCGCATTTCGGCGATTTGAGATGTAGTGGAGGAGCGACCCCTTGTCTTTCAAAGTCCCGGTAGCCGAAATGACGATCGGACTTAATCGCACGCCACATATCCTTCAATATTAAAAGTCCTGATTCTTTTGGGGATTCTCCCACCGGGAGCTCCAAAATCCTCGAAATGTCGACTAGCTACCACCTGTCCCCCTTCTTTACGACCCGCCTTTCCATATGACCCTGTGCTATGACCGTAGGCCCGCACCCAAAGGTGCCTTCGCATTTCGCATATCGTGGGTGGAAGGGAGTCGACCCTTGTATTTCAAAGTCCCAGTAGCCGAAATGGCGACCAGACTTAATCATGCGCCATGTGTCCTTCAAGATCAGATAACCACGATCATTTCGTGAATTTGGCCATAAGAGATGAGCCCATGTGATAAACCTCATGCAACTCCGTGGCTCTGGCTTACCCGATGACCATTGATCTGCTCCATCGATGGATCTTCGCCACTAAAAAGCAAAAAATGCCCGCCTACTTGATTTTTAACCCGAAAATAGAGATTTTATGCATGATGCGCTTGGGCGCTCATGACTGTGACCTTGGATAACTTTATTTGATGGGTCTTAAGCCCCATTTCATCTATTTCTCACCAAGGACCCGAATCCAGAGAGAAGCACCCCCCTTGCAAAATTTGGCACTAACAACTCCTTCTGCAGTTCCAGTTGCCTTATGTTGGGCTATGGAGTCAAGATAAAAACACCCTGCTTAAAAATACATGTCGATAAGTGAAAATAAAAGATAAACACACATGCTCCAAGGAGCTTATTTATGTAAGGTCCTAAACTAATAAATTCCTTTACATGGGGCTAGGTGAAAGCAAACTTCCACCATAGCCAATCAAGCAACTTCCTAAATAGAAGCTCCTTCCTTCTGTCGATGATCACAAACAGATGGTGTAACCGTGACAGCAGAACGGTTACGCTCTTCAAATCCTCCTTACAGGCTGAAGTTGAGATGAAACACGGCGGCTCCAAATTGTGAAGGAAATACAACTCCATGTATTCTTTCACAGGCTCATAAGACTAGTGGAAAACTCTAGAAAATGGGCAACATGCAGCCTCCTTTGCTACACAGTTGTTCACGTGTGGCTGAATATCTCTGGTAAGCATAGGAGGGTGAAAGGATGGTGTAGGTTGACTGATCTCGGGTGGTGGTTGCTCATAGGCAGGCTCTGGACAGGAGGCAAACTGCTCCTCTTGCTGCTCCTCTGGTTCTTCTTCTTAGCTCTCCCAAAGGTTAGATTCATAATGGCCATAAACAGGACCCATGGGAAAGCTCTTTTCCTCATCATGTTGCTTAGGAAGGTTGATTTCCTCGCAATGTCCTTCATTTTTGAACAGAGGAAAAGGCTTCGCAGTCTGCTCTTTACCAGAATGATCATCAAAGATGGGTGAGCACAAAACTCCCCCATCTTGTAAAAAAGGAACGATCTCTCGATCCTTCTTTTCAATCCCAAATGTAAATACATCATGGGAAATCTCATGAAGGAAAAGAGGACAATCCTCTTCCATAATGTATTCTTCCTTTAAATCTAAGACAGCAGGCTCATTAGGGGTAGCAACTAATGCCTCTACCACTATGAAATCTTCATAATTTCCCTCGGTAGAGCTACCAAGAGCATCTGCTTCAAGGGATGGAAAATTCTCTGCACATCGTTCAGCTTCCCGCCTGTCTAGTCTGGCAGTGAGAGATTTTATCAGTTCCATAACTCTGCCCCAAGCATCTTCTCCCTCCTCGCAACCTTCACTCTCATAACCTTCCTTTGATGCAGAGGAATGGGGATGAGAAAGGATTGATTTCTGATCCAAGTCATCAGGATCATCCTCACAACCTACGTAAGAAGTAGCTCTATCTTGTATACAGTTGTTGTATCCCTCACAATAGTTATGAAAAATTAACTCAGAGGGATAAAGCTTCTGACAATGGGCGGTGAAAGATGCATGAAATTCTACGAGTGAAGAAATGCTAGCAGGGGGTAAAGAATGATACCATTTACGAACATCCCTTGCTAATGAGGACATGAACATTTTCATTAACACATCCTCCTGATGTATCTCCCATTGATGCATGAGTTCATTAAATTCTTCGAGATGCCGAGCAGGGTTGTCCTCTACATGCTCCCTAAATATAGGCAAATAATCATGGCATTCATCCGGAGAAGGGACAACATTGGGAAAACTAGGAATAGTAGAAAAATTAAAAAGAGACTACCTCCGAGCAAGGCTTTTTTCCATTTCGAACCAGCGGAGTTGCCAAACGATCCTTGAATCATGGAGTCACCAAGTGAAAGATGCGCAGTTTTGAATGTGTCTGGTCTTTGTTCACCATCAAAGGCCAAATCCTAACGTTGTTTCCTCCCAGGAAACTTCTCAAGCTGAGAAAGAAGCTGCTGAAACCTTCTCGAAAAATCTCCTCTGGGTCAGCTTTCAGGTGTGCTAAAAGTAGCCACAGCTGAAGTAATGAAGTAGAAACAGTGGAGTCACCACAGTGGAGTTTCCAGGTGCAAAATAGCAATCTCCAAGGGCTCTGATGCCTGATGCACCTTCAGAATCAGAGACTCAATGTCGTTCAATCCCGAGGAAAATCTTCAACTTCCTCCTCGGCAGCGGCACCAGAAATGTTGGCATCAGAAGTCACTCCTCGATTGTAGCAGCAGCAGATCCCAACGCCCATCAGTTTAAATGTCATGATTTGTTGATAAAGGGTGATGAATAGAAGTAAACTCGGAACAATATTGTTCTAACTCAGAAAAATGGGTTGGAATAGCTAAGATGGGTGAGGTCTTGATCTAATTTAAGCCAGTAATTTTGCATAGTGGTGAGTAAGTGGAGGAAGAAACAAAGGAAATAAAGTCTTCTCTGGACATCTGGTCTTCCAGCAGCCTTTAAAAAGGGGAAAAGTCACAAATATGAGATCCTCTCAAATCTGAGAAACTTCAAGAAAATTAAGATGTTGCAAAACTAATATAATCAAACATACATTATATAGTCAATACAACACCCGACTGGATCATCCATGCCCAGGCTCTTAAGATTCAGATGAAAAAGGGGAGGAATATGTTGGCTTCCATTAAACAAGAAGTCTCAAATACCAATCTATATCCAGGGAACCAGAGGCCTCATTAAAGCTTTACAATTGGGAGCTTAGCTCTATCATCCATGCCTACAAAAATACAAAAACTGAGTATATATACTCAGAGAAATTCACCACCTTGGCAGCAGGATGGTAGCTAAGACATTAAAGTCCAAATTAGCGTGTTCAGGCTCCTCTGGCCAGACGAGGACATCAAACCAGCATGGCTTCTTTAGGAAAATATGCACACAGGACGATCTTGAGCAGACTGCCTGCCAGAACCTCCATGCCTTACATTTAAGGAGTGAGGCGAGGTTTCAACCACCTCCTCCTACCTTTATTTACCTCTATCAGGGATCAAGATCGAGGTCGAGTTGAATTGGCACCTGGAGAACATGGCGATGCCTCCTGCAGCTAAACCCGACACTTTGGCCCCTTGCGCAGCTCTTTCTATCGCCCCAAGTCACCACAGGTCATGACCCTGCGCCAACCTTCAAAGGTGCTTTTCACATTTCACGTTTTGGCGATTCCAGATGCAGTGGAGGAGAAACCCCCCGTCTTTCAAAGTCCCGGTAGTTGAAATGGATAATCATTTCACATTTCGATGATTCCAGATGTAGTGGAGGAGCAACCCCCTATCTTTCAAAGTCCCGGTAGCCGAAATGGTGACCGAACTTAATCGCACGCCATGTATCCTTCAATATTAACGGTCCCGATTCTTTCGGGGATTCTCCCACCGGGAGCTCCAAAATCCCTGAAATGTCGACTAGCTACCACCTGTCCCCCTTCTTTAGGACCCACCTTTCCATATGACCCTGTGCTATGACCGTAGGCCCTCACCCAAAGTTACCTTCTCATTTCGTGTATCGTGGGTGGACAGGAGTTGACCCTTGTATTTCAAAGTCCTGGTAGCCGAAATGGTGAATAGACTTAATCAGGCGCCATGTGTCCTTCAAGATCGGACGACCACGATCATTTCATGACTTTGGCCATAAGAGATGAGCCCATGTGCTAAACCTCGTACAACTCCGTGGCTCTGGCTTACCCTATGACCATTGATCTGGTCCATCGATGGATCTTCGCCGCTAAAAAGCAAAAAATGCCCGCCTACTTGATTTTTAACCCGAAAATAGAGATTTTATGCATGTTGTGCTTGGGCGCTCATCACTGCAGCCTTGGATAACTTCATTTGATGGGTCTTAAGCCCCATTTCATCTATTTCTCACCAAGGACCCGAATCCAGAGAGAATCACCCCCCTTGCAAGAATTGGCACTAACAGAGTGGATATATATGATTTTGTGCTAAGGTGTTGTTATTTGTAGTGCATTTACTCATGTTCATATGGCCCGGAAGAAAAAAGAGGAATGTGTTCAAATACACACAATGAATCATTTGTAAAGAAGAGAGGATGTCAATGCCACTTTATAGTGAATGTAAATAATAAGGACCCTAACATAGAAATACTTACATACAACACATATGAGCACGAAGATGAGTAAGGATGGCTTTGTCATGGTATACTTGACAAGTGTGGGTGGGATAGGTCCTTGCGTAAACCTAGGTTGTCAAGAGAAATTGTCTCTTTTGTATAAAATTGCTTCTTTGTGGAAGTGCCAATTGATGTTGTATATCAAAATCAAATTGAAATATATGTTGACATGGATATGGGAGATCATGATATAGATTTTTTCTTGACTAGAAAAGATGTTTCAAATATTTATAACCGCTTGATGAAGGGAAATCATCAACTTGACAAGAAAGATGAAATGAGTGTTAACCTCTGGTATCATAAACGACGAGATGATTTTTTCTTTTTTCAGAAGCCTAATGGTCCAAATGTTCCTTTTATAATTGGAATTCAAACTAGATGGATTTTGGAGAGAATGGCCAAACTATCTCATGATAGTTTGAATGGATTCAACTTTCAGTACCAATAAATATGGGGTAAGGTGAATTTGAATGATTCATTAATAAATGATTGTTTGTGTCGTTATTGACAGCTTAAAATTTGACTTTGAGTTTTACTTAATATCATGGTATCAATTGTACACACTTGTGGCCTTTGATGACCGATAAAGTAGGGTACCATTTGCATGGGTTGTGACATCCTAAAATAAATCATTGGATATTGTGACATGGATGAAGTTGCTAATGGATAAGTGTTATCAATTGTGATCTGATTGGAAATTCAATGCATTCATGGTCAATGATGCATTGGTAGAAATCGATGCTTTGAGATAAATTTCATTTGATTTTTTTGTGAATTGTATTTATTTTGTAATATTATCTCACATAAATGCATTGCATCCTACAGGAAGGCCACATAGTGTTGAGTGATATTGTGTATTTGGCATGTATGGAGGGCATGGAAAAAAATATCTATAGGTTGGCCTCTACTTTAGAGAAAGAAAATGTTATGCTCAACAGGTTAAGTTATATTATGAACTCTTTTCCCAATGTCGAAATAAGTGGTCGAGCATGTTGATAATGTTTTCATTGATTTTGAAAATGAGAAAATATTCTTGGATTATTTTCATAGCACTTGGGTTGCGGGTAATAAGTTTTGTAAGTTCACATACTCTACTTTCTTGTTTTTTTTTCCTCTTCCATAAAGATTCTCTTTGCACTAACTTAGTTCTTTCAATTAGGGATGTGGGTTAAAGTTTGTCACGATTTTTGTCATGTAAATCAAGAGATGAATAATTCTGTGGAGGCATACCATAGCTTATTGACATCCAATTTTTTGTCTGATCGAAGAAAGAAATGTGCCCGTAGAATGGATTGGTTGCTATATATATATGTTGTTGATACATGTAGAGCCTTATTATAGATTCAAAGAAATTTTGAAAGAATAAGGATATTTGAATAACCACAAGAATGAGAAGTTGTTTGAATCATCAATCGAGAAAGCTAGAAGCATTCCAAATGATGATTGTTGGGCCCATGAAATCATATCCCGTGCATACTAGGTGAGGATTCAAACCGATCATGATAAAAAAATACTATGTGACTTGGTATCGCAAGAATTTTATGTTGTGTGAATGCCCATGGTCTATTCATGGAAAGATCTGAAAGCATACCATAAAGGTGGAGTGGTTGTACTTCCTTTCGAAGGGTTAAGAGCCATCATTGGATCAAAATGAAGAGCCTAATATATTTGATGATGAAACACCTGATGCATTCAACGGTCCTCCCAAGATAATTATGGAGACATCAATGATTGATTAAAATGTTGACACGACTCTTGTGGCCATTGGAATTGTTGATCAAGATGATGAGGAACTTCGATTGGCTAGGGAGGAATTGTTGGGATCTAGATGTGCTTCGAAATAGTCATCCCAATAATTTAACCAACACCCGAGAGATGGTGTACCTAATTAAAAGGATGTTGGATGAGGCCAATAATCGACACATATTGGATTTTAATTTCACACTTGGGTTGAGTGCTTTTGAGTCATATCTCAAGCAAAAGAAGAGTTTCCTCAGCCCTACAAATAAAAGGAGAAGAAACAAAAGAAACAAAGTTTTAGAAATTGATTTAAATGTGTTAAGAACCAAACATCAATATAGCATAGAAAAACCTCAGGAAAAGTACTCAACGCCTTGAAAAGAGATAATTTCAGATAATAAGCCTCTTCGAGGGGGCAACCTCCTTTTACCCCACTTAAATGTTCAAGTCCAAGATG
>WSFP011541936.1:0-11623 GCA_009831015.1 Picea engelmannii | reverse complement strand
TGTATCTGCATTATTATCCCCACTGATTTTTTAATTCTTTTTGTAATTAAGCCGTTGTTTCCATCATTTTACATAGCTTTTTGTCGTCACCTTTGGCGACCTTCTTGGCAAATGCAACCCATGTCGCCCTTGGTTGGGGCATTCCTTATCACCTACTCCTGTTGACATTGTCCATAAACTTCGAGTATCCCACAGGCCACCTACCTCTGCTCTCTGAGTTTGTTCACTTTGTCCCGCCTCTGGCACAACTTATCCCATGTCTCATTGTCCCCTTGACACTCGACCTAGTTGAACGGTTGCGGCCACTTATACTTCGCATATATCCCCAACCAAGGGCAGTCTTGAGTCTTCACGCATCTTGAGTTCATCCATGTACCTCCTCAGTTCCTGACCTCACCTAGTGGATTTCACGAAGCCCTTTGCTTCTTGGAGTCACGTCTCCCTTTTTGTCGACATCAACACAGTTTCCAGAAGGGCGACAATATCTTGACTCTCATTACCCTTACAATGAGGAGTCTCGAACGACATAGGGAGAACCATCATTTCTCTTTGCTGTCGTTGACCCCCATAACATTCAACTTCAACACTTTCTCATGTTACAGTGGGTCTTACTTTGTGACTATTGTAGTTGTTTTTTATATTTGCCGAAGACCTTTGAACTTTGTTGGACTATCAATGCCCACAGAATCTGTGATACTTCTTACAGGTATCATTGCCTATTGTTCAGAGTATTGTTCCTCATCAGAATTGTCCTCTGCCTTTATCAAAACTGCCCCCGAAGGCGCTGTAGTTGTCTACATCAACACACAGTTTCAGTTACTGTACAACACCCTCTTTTGAGTTACATGACATGAGCATGGGGTATGCCCGCGTCGTTTGTACACAATTTATTTTCCACACCTTGCGAAAGGTTGGGTCCTACAGGTTCCCTTCTCCCTCCAATGGGTCACTCTTGATACTCTCACTATCGCTCTTTCTTACAACGATACTCTTAGTAAACATTGATGAATTTCGGCTATCCGTCAGGGGGCATCTGTTATCATTGAAATTTCATCCGCAAATGGTTATAGGAATCCAACATCTTCAAACAGCTATGAGTTCACCCATGGACAAAAATTACCAAAAAAACATTTCCAAAAGGTCCAAAACTATACAGCCAGTTATAAAATCAAGATGTGCTATAACTACACAGGGCGCGCACACACATGCACCATCAAGAAACGCAGAAAAAGTGCACATGCCCGACTGTAGACACTAAAAGCCACACACACCCGAGAACGATGCATTTATGATGTTGGTCGGCCTCCCACCCACTTTTGGTTCAGCTTCCAAGTCGATTTGACATCCAAATCTTGGCTGGATCCAGCTGGGTGGCTGGTCAAAGACCTAAAGGTGCCCTAAACAACCCCTTTTCACACTAAAAGCTGGTTGCACAATACCTCAAAGTGGTGCTATAAAACAAGGCCATGTGTGCACTACATTTTCAAGGAATTCATTTGCAAGGTTATGTTGCTACTATTCTCTTGGGGAAACCTCTTTTCTTATCAAGATCATACTAGCACCATTCCATTTGGGCAATCCACATCACCTTTTGAGTGGGTTAGCTTGGGATTCTTTCACCATTTCTTTCAAGTTTCCAAGTTGTAAGAAGAGCTCAATCTTGGGGGTCCAAGAGCCCTCCCTTGGAGGAAGAAGGGACCCAAAGTCCCCTTTCTCTTTGGTGTTTTATTTTCACTAATAAAATCCTTTCCATTGGTGACATGAGTCTTGTTTGTTTCTTGTTATTATGTCCTTATGCACAACAATTTAGTTGTTTTTTCCTTTCCTAGTTTAATTCTTAGCTTAGTCTTTTATGTTTATTCTTCTAATCCCTTCCTTTACTGTTGTCTTGCTTAGCTAACCCAACTAAACTTGTAAGCACCTCTGTTTTTCTCATTTAGGTGACAAAAGAGGCACAACAGTTTGGATAGTAGAAATTGAAGGTCAGGATGAACAATAGGTGAGGGGGTCTCAATCGCTTGTATGGAGAGGAGTTGGGAAATAATGTCAGAATGACCTTTTTAGAGTAGTTTTTCGATTCGCTGGGAACTAATGATCTTAGGGGAGACTGTCGTGATGCCTTGGAATTGATATTATTGTTCATCCTATTGGAATTTCATGGTTAATTCCTTAAAATCCATTGTAATGGGGCCTGGTGTGCATATTCGTTCAACACTGAGCACAATGTCACAACCACTCAGGTGGTACTAACCAATTTGCAAGCGCACATTTTTAGAACACCCCCCACATTTCATGGAACCACCATTTCTAATCATGATTTGAAAATTGTTGACTACACGGATATAACACATGGTCTATTGAGCAATGCAACAATTAATAAAATTATGGGAGCTGCTACTCTCGACTAGGACAAAGACTTTCCTATGCTTAATGTATCCAATTAACTAAAGGGTTTAGGAAGCAGAAAGACCAATGAGGGAATTCAATGAGATAAGCGGTTCAACTTCTTGTGGATCAAAGGGAGAGGTATGATCATTTGCTTGGGGTATATATTGATAATGGGAAACATCAACATCCTCTTTAGAAACATCCTAAGAAATGGCCATAAAAATATTTTGTTCCTTACACTTGTGCCGCGGAAAATATTTTTCATCACAACTATAGCAAAGACCCTTATGTTGGCATTCATCCATTTATGCCTTGCTTTATTTCTGGATCTTGAGAGGAGTGGAAGGAGGGGTTGGATTTGTGGGTCTAGGTAGAGGAATAAACGATGGTTTTACGTTTTGGTAAGAGACTACATGTTCTTCTTCCTTAGCAAATTGAGTAGATTCAATCCAATTTCGGGGGCGAGCCATTAGGACATGGGCTTAGATGTCATCCTTCAAGCCACTAATAAAGCATTCCCAGAAGAAGGTGTTAGACATGTCGTCTGTTTGGAAAGCCAATTGCTCAAAATCACCGTTATATTCTTCCACTATGTTAGATTGTTTCAGCTTGGTCAAATGGCCCAAATGATATGTGTTAGTTTCAAAGCATTCATAAATATTTGCAACAAACAGGGTTCAAGCAATATACCCTTTGTGTGAATTTTTACACCATTGCCATTGTTTGGGATCCAAATAAAGAACATCGATACACATTTTGGCCAAATCATCAATAATGCCATGCAAGGAGAAATAATGTTCCATTTGAGTGACCCAACTCGTGGGATATGAGCCATCAAATTTATGCATGTCAAATTTGGGAAGACATAATTCACGATAAGGAGGGTTGGAATGAAAGGGCATGGAATGGGAGGAGTAAGCACCTTCTGGGTGAGAAGATTGTTCAGAGGAGGTAGGGTCCTAGAATTGACTCATCCATTTGTGCATCTCATTAGCAAAGGATTGAAGTTTTATTTTCATGTGTTCAGAGAGGGATTCAATTCTAGAATCGATGATTGAATCAAGGGTATTAAGATTTCCATTGAGTTGTTTAATTTCAGTTTGGTTCTCGGTGATGTTGGTGGGAAAGGCATTAAAGTAATTGTCAAGTTCTTGGTTGTGGGTTTGGGACATGGTGGAGGGAAGCGAAAATAATTGGAATGGTGGGTCCGTAAAGGAATGGGTTACAAGTGAGGGGTACCAGTGCGAATAAAGGAATACAATGGGTAGGTTCCAAATAAGGGTGCTATATAGGGGGTGTGGGTCCATAGAAAAACAAATCCTAGAAGTGATAAATACCACTGTGATTAGGGTGAAGAGAGGAATCCGTTGGGATAGGTCCCAAATAAGGGTGCCGGAGGGACCACTATACTAGTTTTTTTTACTCTTGGATTTATACTCTAATCTAAAGAATACTACAATGACTGAATGCCACATTTTTTAGTTATTAAAATTGTGTAGTAATTTCACAACCTGGATGCAAGATATAGGGTTGCACTGCAAAATTTCCCCTTTGTGTTTGTTTTGTTTTGTTCTAATAACAAGGGTTAGGGTTTTGAGGGTTCTTGCATACAAGGGTTTACCCTATGCTATAGATCTCAGATATACTAGTAGGGTCCACTAGTAGTAGTCAACCCAATATCTCAGGGAACCAACTAAGGAGGCTCAATCATACCCTTGGTCGTACTACCTGACTACCTAGGTAAGCGAGAGTAGTCTTCCTGAGTGTTTTTCTCTATGCCACTATAGTAGTCAGCCGACTGAAAGGTTGATCTATAGCTAGTTTTAGGAGACCTATGGGAATCCCTATATAATTGAGGGTACATGAGAGTGAATGGTTGTGTAGAGGTACTATTTAATGCGATACTGCTCGAAGGGGTACCAACAGGGGTTACATAGGTTTCCAACAAGGTGAAACAATGTGTTTCGAGTAACCTGTGAAACCAAATGTATTTCCTATGTGTAGTCTTCCCCAATCGCAGTTTTACCCACTGAACGACAGATCATTGTGCTTTAAATAAGCCGACAATACACATATCTAGCCTAAATGTTTTTATCTAAAATTATGTAGAGGAAAATGCTATGATACCACTTGTAAGGTACCAAATGTATTATGTAGAGTAGGGACATAATTATTACGAGGAATATCAAGAAAGAGAGTAAAATATAGAGAGCGATGACACCAAAAATTTCACTTGCCTCTTCGAGGGGGAAACTTACAGCAAAGCAGAGTTCAATTACAAAATAATTCTCAAGACAAAACTCTTCTATGCTTCTACTCCTATTTATGCTATTTCAATATTCTAGAGAACATTCTAGAAGACTATCTTTCTAGAAGCGAAACTTTATATTAAGTCTTCTTACGTGAGACATGTTCACATTATTACATAGACCTTATTTACTACTGTCAACCTTTATTACATAAAAAACATATTACTCTATCTACTTGAGGGGTTAGGGAGGTTAGGACCCTAATAAATGTTATGTCAGATCTTGGGCTAGTAGAAATGCTTCAAAAATACTGCTACTATCTTCTCCACCCCGAAGTGCCCTACCACCTAACTGTAATGTGCCTCCCAAATTAGCTAATCATGCTCACTTGAAGATACAAAATGATGGTTGAGATAACACAAGAGCACATCCTTGAAGGTGGAAGTTTGGAACTTTTTTCCTAACACTCAAGTTCTGATAAGTACTAGCAAAGTTAAAGTCATTGTTGTATAATTATGGCCATCGAGAGGTCTCGTGCCCATATGAGTTAAGAACTGTGATGAGGGCCACAACTGGGGGCTAAATGAGGCAGTCAACAACATGGTTGTCACTGCCCTTCTTAGACTTAATATTTAGGTGGAATTGTTGCAGGTATGTTGATCATCATTTATGATGGCGATCATTCTATAGCGTTCATTGTGTCTATATGAATTGTAAAGGCTTGTGATCAATATGTATGATCATTTCCTTGCCCAAAATGTAATGCTTCCACTATCAACATGTCTCAACAATGGAGTACATCTCTTTGTCATAGGTAGGATACATGAGAATAACATCAGACAATGTTTCACTATGATAGGAAACTAGATGTCCTTGTTGAGTGAGAACACAACTGATAACATATTCAAAGGCATCTGTCTCGCTCTCGAATAATTATTGTAGATCTGGTAATGTGAGGATTGGTGCATAATAGAGGTGGTGCTTTAGATCCTAGAATGCTTTCTGATGTGATTCAACTAGGAAAACTTTGCTTTAGCTCCCTGCTTGGTCACTTCACTTAAGTGCCAATATATATGAGAGAAACCCAACACAAACCTACGGTATAATTTAGCGAGGCCCACGAATCTATGGAGCTATGCTAGAGTGTTTGGGGATGGTCAATTGCAAATGACTTGGATCTTGGCTAATTCCACATGCACCCCATGTCCATCCATGATGTATCCCAAGTATTGGATTCTATGCACAATGAATGAGCATTTATCCAGATTGGCGTAAAACTTGTGTTGTCGCAGGGTACTCAAGACCTACTAAATGTGTTGCAAATGCTCTGCCTAGGTCTAGCTGAAGATGAGGATGACCTCCAAATAGACCACCACAAAAGAGTTTGTGAATAGCCACAAAATATCATCCATCATCCTCATGAATGTCACTAGAGCATTAGTCAATCCAAAAGGCATGACCAACCACTCAAAGAGGCCTTATTTAGATTTGAAAGTTGTCTTCCATACTTCAGTTGATTTTTTGGAACCTGGTGATATCCTTACTTCAGATCAATCTTGTTGAAGAACTTGGCACCCTTGAGCTGATTAGGAAGATATCCAATTCAAGGGATCCGGTATCAGTTCTTGACAATGATTTTATTCAAGGCTCTATAATCAACACAAAGCCACCACAATCCATCCTTCTTTTGCACCAACACAATTAGGCTCCCATAAGGTGAGGAGCTTGGTTGAATGCGGCCCTTGCGGATGAGCTCATGAATTTGATGCTTTATTTCCTCATTCTCCAAAAAAGAACGTTTTATATTGGACCATTGGGAAAGGGATCACCAAGTATCAAATCAATGAGATGTTTGAATTGACAGTGTAGAGGGACTCCTACAGGTGAAGTGAAGAGGTCTTTGTATTCCTGTAGAAGCTTGTCCTCTTGTTTTTTCTATGTAGAGAGACCCCGTGTTGAAGTCATGGTGGTCACAATGAACTTTTGTTTCCCTTTTGATTGAACCACAA
The DNA here is from genome assembly GCA_009831015.1 of Picea engelmannii. Taxonomy (NCBI): domain Eukaryota; kingdom Viridiplantae; phylum Streptophyta; class Pinopsida; order Pinales; family Pinaceae; genus Picea; species Picea engelmannii. Next base: position 4,977 of record WSFP011541936.1, on the reverse strand, counting down.
AGAGGAAAAACTTTACAGTCTGGGAGATTACTTTTTGACATTGTTTTTCTAAGATTAATGAAATTGTAGTAGTTCAAACTACCTCAGGTACCGTGTGGGGATGACCCCCAAGAGTGATAATGATACTACGGGGTTAGGAATTATAAACATCATCATGTTTCCAAGTATAAGGTTGTACTAAAATAACAACACAAACTTCGATTGGGGAAACATCACACAATAACTCACCTTTGAAAGGATTGATGTCGTAGGACAGGAGACACTATCGGCTAACGCAAAGGTCTTGTCCCTGACTCAACCAACAAATGGTATATAGTTGGGAGTATGGCATCGTTGGTAGCTTCAATCTCTTGATGAACTCAGTTGACATCAAGTTATTTTTGCTCTTGCTTTAAACAATGAAATGTTGAAGGGTTCCCTTCACCCACATTTGGGAATGGAAGAGGCACTCCCCTTCCTCAAGCTCCTTTGACTCATCTGGTTGGATATTTTTGGTTGTGATGGTAGCACTAGGTTCCAAATCAACGATCCACTTTCCCTTATCCTTCTTTGAATTGGACTCTTAGTCAGGGTTCGACTCTTTTTCTTTAAGTTCAACCAATAACGACTATTTTGAGATACATTCATCAATGTTGTGCCAGAGGATTTTGTGGAACTCACACAATTTTACATTGTCCTTTTTTGTCTTCCCATTACCCTTCTTTTCCCGCAGCTTGTGTTGATGTCGAAACAAGAGTGTTTCGAAACCAACATCTCAACCTCCCATGAGGCTAGGGGGGAAGAGGCGGGAATGTTACCCTAATTTTTAAGCCCCATAAAGAAAGCACATTAGATTCTATGGCTAAGAATCTAAGCATGAACCTTTATTTATGATTTTGCAATTTATTTTTATTTTTATTGTATTTTGCAACTTATAAAATTTTGTATTTTCCTTTTCTATAAAATAATAAACAAAAGTTAATGAGAGTTAGTATGAAGATAGTCTAAATGTTAAAATGAAATATAAAAAGAAAATTATGCAAACCAGAAATAAGTATTTAAATGAACTACTTCAAATTAATGTACACGTTAAAATGATTTTTCAGTTTTTATGAAATATTAGTGAAATGTTAATTGAAACAAAAGTTATTGAAAATTAATTTTACAAGTGTTAAAAAAAAATAGTTAAAGAGAAGATAAACAAGATGAAACTAACTAAGTTAGTCATTAAAAGAACTACAAATTAAAATCTTTATTTTAATTTTAAACAATGTAATTAATACAAAAGAAAGTTAAACTAATAAAAATAAAATATTATTTACATTAAAACTATTAAAGAAAAGAAATATGTTGAAAATGTTTTTGTATTTTTTGTAGTTTGAATATGAAAAGAAATAAACAACAAAACAATAAACAAAAAATAAATTCAAGAGCCCAAAAAGAGTTTGATCTTTATTGAACTTTGTATTCCCATACATATTCTAAGATACTTTGATTGCTTTCAAGCCTTTGCAAAGACTTGGACGATAGTTATTATATTTAACAACTCAAGATGGAACATTACATCATACATTAAGTAGCTACAAATGAAAAGAAAAAGAAGAACACTGAGCCATACATGGAATAGAGCAATGGTGGTGAGGCACAAGGCAGAAATCTGTATATCAAAAACTGATTAGTACCGAGAAAATAATATTAAAAGTACAACAAACTTAATAAGCAAATCATTCACCTCATGGACACTAGCAAACCACATCCTTGCTTCGTCCCTTCCACTACTTTGCAAGATGTCCCTGCTACCAACAACTTCATCAAATCTTTGAGCATAAACTGTATGGAGTATGGAGAATGAAAGAAAGATATAACATCACTAAGCTCTCAACATACCTCCTCTAAAAAAAATTTCCTCCTTTGGTTGTTGTTCGTTACTTGTTTTATAATGTTTGATGAGCAATTTTGGTGCTTAACAATTATCTTCTTTTTGATGAAACCCACACAGAACAATCTTTATTTTCTTCATTTAATAAAATAAAAGAACATTTGTTGGAAGTTTTGCTATTGTTTTCTTATCTACACGTTAATTCCAAATGTGAGAATAAATAATTTCAAGTGAGCTTGTAGTGCTTCAAGAAAAGAGAAGCCATGCTATAAAAATGTTTTTGCAGCTCAAGCTATTGTTCGTGGTCTTCTCAGCAATTGGGGCAACACCCTTTTAAGTTGCAAGTTGTCACTCTCAGGTAATGGTAAATAACTTCGTTGCTTTTTTTTGTTGATTTGAAACTTTCCCGACTCCCTTACTAGCATGTTCACTTTGAACAACTTTGATCATTTATGCTTTAAACTAGTAACATAGTTTATGATATGCATTGAATTTTGGCCATCATATCCCAAAAAATTGTAGCCTTCAAGCTTGCTCAATGCGTTGTATTTTATCTTTCTATTTGGTTTGTGACCCTAAAAAAGAAATAGCTTCGCCACACTTTTAAAATGAGTTCTTCATCTAAATAACGAGAGACTCAGAAGAAGATGTGCAATTTAAATAATTTCTACAAACAAACAATGATCAAATTTCAAGCACTCCATCCTTGAAAGGCTCAAAATCTTCCAATTATCGTGTTACGAGATTTTCTTGAGGAGTCTCACGATTTAAGAAATAACCAATTATCTGCAATCAACATTGTAGATTTTTGGCAACTTCGTGTGGACTAATTCCAAAGGCACCATCACCATATGCTGATGAAGGTTGAGATTGTATTGTTTTAGCAAAATAAAAAAAAATTAACACAATGCCTTCGCTAGCTTTCAAGCATGTGATAAAATGTTGCAATCGGATATGTTTCCTGTGTCAAGTTTTATAAGTTTACAAGCATTCACATTCTCAAAAGATATTGATAAGGCTAAGAGGAAACCATAATTCTTAACGCTTTGATATTATTTGAAACTGTTGTTGCATCCTTTAACTTCTTTATTGCCATGCAATATGGTTTAACTTAATCCAAAGGGTACAATTTTTTTCATATTGGCAGTATTAGCACCATATGCACCACTAGTATAACCCGTCTCTGCACTACCATAGTTCCCAGTGTATGCTCCATAAGTGTGATTCTAGAAATGATAGTGTCCGGTTAGATGGATTGTGCATCCATAAGATGATGGATTTCTCTAGTTTGTCATGAAGCTCTTTGTAACACACCTGACCCCTGAGTGAATTTCCTTGGGATGGGGAATCAACGTTTCGTTCTACTTAAGTGATCAAATCCTTCATTCGGGGTTTCTACCAAACTCTGTTCGTCTAGAATTTTCTAACCATAGTCTCCATGCTCAAACCCAAGCTCAAAACTGGTGGATACACCTTTTCGATGTTCTTTGGGCATTCATTGGTTGAGGGCCATGTGGCGCCCACATGGATCCACCCCACTTGTTCTATTTCCAAGTTCCTTCCTCCACGGTGAAAGAACAACCACCGCATGATCCCATGGCTAGACTTACTCTCTTTCTCGTATATCAGTTGTGGAAGAATTCAACGCTTCGATGCTTCACCCCTCTTCACTATCTACGCACAAGACCACCCGGAGTTCCGAACTTCCGAAGTCTTGTAAGCTCACCATGTGGCTGCAGCCTCCAGGACACTTGGTCTCTCTATCATACTACATCCTAGACCCTCCGGAGTCTTGAATTCCCAGAGCCCCGGTCACTTCACCAACCACATTGGTTAGGCAGACACATATCAGAAAATGACATGTAAGAGGGGTCATGGTGATACGTGTTAAATTCCAATGGCCCTATAGGGTATGTGATATACATGAATCTAGGTGACACGTGGCACATCAAGTTGGGGTCCATGTCACCCTGTGTGGCATCATTACACCTCGTCACCCTGGACTGATGGGCTTCTACATTCCTTAGATCTCGTGGTCGAGATCTGGTCACGTAGACTTATAGATATACAACTCTGGTTACCTTGGGGATTTGGAGTTCAAGAGTATTTCTATGCAAACTCCTCTCACCTCCTGAAGTTCCCAATCTCTGAATTAAAGGGGCTAGCGCCATGCGTCCTTGATATATCGACGGTTTGGAAAGGATCTGAAGGATCCCTTGATCTACAGTTCTGGGTCCTTCGCAGCTCCGACCTTCGGGGTTCGAATCCTGGTCTGGTTGGTTAGGCAGGTCCACCTAACCATCTGGGGAACAACCTAATTCCAGTCAACCTTACGAGAAACTGAGTTTCCCAGTTACCTTTGGACAATATAAGGATGGTGAGGTTAGTCATACTCCAAAGTCCCGGACTTCCGAAGTTTTGAACCCAAGGGAACATAGCTTCCTTATGCTTAGCCTAAGTTTCTTGGGTATTGGTCATATGGGTCCTTTTGAATGGATCTCATCTGCTCATCTTCCAAATGAAGGGACCTCCCCTTTTAAGGCTTCCACTTCGCTATCCTTCCTGATATTTTACCATGAAATGGTTAAGGACTTGGGTCTGGAATTCCGGTCGCACGACAAGGGGTCTGGAAGAGGCATTCTCTTCGTACGAATAGGTTCAGGTCGTCATAATATCTCCTATCTTGTTCGTCTTATAAGTTCGTGTCCCAGGAAGCCTCAGGAGCCAAGCTGGGCATACAAAGTATTGGTCAAAATTGTAATTTTACAAGGAGAAGGAGGCATATACATATCATAACCATTCCACACATAAAACATTTATAAATACACCTATGTATAAATCCAAGCATGCATCCATTATTCCAGTTCAACACATAAATCAAGAAAAATACTTATCATAACCAGATAACATGAAGCAACTACTGAAAGGGGTGCATGTTTCCACCCAACCATAGGCTCGGTCACTCCTAATAGATTTACAACTAGCCACCCCCGAGCTAGACCACGATGCTCTACGATAAAATCCTTTCTTCTGGCTCATCGATAGTAGGGACAGAGGTTACTCTCCTCCTCCCGCGAGATCTTGGCAACGGTTTACACGATACCAAGTAAGGAGGACCA
>WSFP011541933.1:0-11623 GCA_009831015.1 Picea engelmannii | reverse complement strand
TGCATGGCAGTGAAGGGGGTTCATTGTCTTTGGGTGGTGCAGGCTGGATAGAAGAGAGTTGGTGTACATTGGATTTTTTTGTGTTGAGAAACCTTTGAGAGTTTAAGTGTTGACTGGTTGGGAAGCTGAGTGTCATCCTAGAACCCGTCCTTGTGGATTCATGGCGTTGACTTGGGGGTGACATTGTTGTTGAGACTTGGAACAACAATGTCTACAGTTGGGTGGAACATCCTTGGTCTGTAGCTAGTTGGCGATTGAATTTGTTTAAGATAAGTTCTCTCTGTCAAGGTTTCCTTTTCTTGTATATTTATTTATGTTGTGTATTAATTATTATCTCCGAAATTCGTATTTATAATATGCATGCTTGTTGGTTATTGTTGTGCATGGAATAATATTCATTTTATTTTATGTTGTAACATGAATCTTGATTATTCCATGTGAGTCTTTCATGCTTCTTTATTAATTAAATGTTATTAGAATTCAAAATCAGTTCCAAAGGTGAGTTTTGAAGTAGTGTGGCCACCTATGGGTGGTTGGGTACATTACAATAGATTTGGGGAAAAGTGTGAAACCATAGTAAATCCCCAAATTTATGAACAATTTTGGGTTGAAATTACAACCATAATGGTTAAGGAGATGATCAATGACATCGTTTTTCAAGCTACAGAGTCTGATTTGGCCTGGAAGGTTGAATTTTGTGTTTAATCAATGATTGAGGAGTTAGTAAAATCAAAGACATAGATCGCATTTGTATAGGATATCAATGGTTGAGATTCATTCTGGATCAATTAAAACTTCTAAGTTCACCGAAGAAAAATTTCAAGGAAATCATAAATTCTCAAAATTTTATAATTTTTGAGATTTTTGAAATTTTTTGTACAATGATGATGTGGACTGACAGGGTCCACAATGGCAGTGTCATGGTGGAAAAAGGTTGGGGTCATGGTACATTTTTTTATGAACTGACAGTTGAGATCACTCTGATCTCAAAGTTCAATAGTTTGGATCCAACGCGGAGGATGATTTTTCAGAAGTTCACCTTCGGAAGAATGCTCTCACGGAGGAAACATTTGCGAGAAGAAGCTTCACAAATAAAAACTCGTGGGAGAAGACTTGTGGGAAGAATATTTGTAGAAAAAGCCTTGTGGGAAGAAGTTTTGCATAGAAATACTCGCAGTAATATTTGGATGTCTTAACATCTGCAGGGAAAAGTCTGTGAAGATGTTCCCGGGAGGATTTGTCTGTGGGCTTTGGAAAAATCACGATACAAGGTTGAGTCACCACCCAATGGGGAAAAGTCCATGAAAATGTTCCCAATAATCTTACAGGTTGCGGGATTTGGGAAAATGATGATGTAAGGTTGAGTCACCACTCCACGGGGGGGGGGAAGTTCGTGAAGATGTTCCCAATAAGCTTGTGATATGCAAGTTGCGAGAAATTTATAAAACTTGTTCCTCCATATGGGGGAAGCCCAATGGTGCGAGTCTGATGGTCTTCCAGGATGTGGATTTCGGGAAGAACCACGAGCATGGTAAGTCGATATTTCTAATGAGAATAGTCCACAAGGGTAAGCCTGGTAGGATTACATCTTGCAACTTTTAGGAAAACCCTATAACATGCTACATGACATTCTGCTGGGAAGAGTCTACAAAGGAGAGCCCACTAGGCTTGCAGAAGGTTTGGTCGATGGTCGATGGAGGAGAATGCTGAATGATGAAATAGTTGAATCAAGGGATGACACATGGAATCAACAAACATGTTCCATGCCATGCCATCCATATTTCCAAGGTCAAGAACAAGTCAAATTAAAACACTGTTACAATAGTAAATGAGTCAATTTCTATGATTTTTTTTTTTTTAGGATTTTGAAGGTCATAAAATTGTAGAGCCATTTTGAGGGCCTAAACAACATTTTTGGGTAATTGAAATCGATAGTACTATGTGTACCTCATGTACACATAGCCTCTTCCACTAAAATGAAAAAAATATGTAAGATTTTTTCAACAAGATATTATGAGCGCAAAACAGAGCTCGTATGAGAAAGTTATTGTTGAAATAGTGCAGGATATAAATTAGGTGTCAATTTATTTCCAAAGGGAATAACTCCTTGCTTAGAAGTCAGTTTGGGGCACAAGAGAATTCTGTGTAAATATCATGGACCATAGAATACATACATGGAACCGGAATTGGAATCTGGTTACCTAAAATTGTACAAAATGGAAGAGAAGACACTTGTAGTAGTAAGGGATAAAACTGGAAAAAAATCTAAACTTCTACAGACCATAACTATCAACCCAGAGCCCAGTTAAAGGTGAAATTTTGATGGATAGCTCAAAAATAAGGAATGTATATACCCATATGGACTCCCAGTAAAATTCAAAAGGATTTGATGTGGATATTCTAAAAAAGGGCCAAAATTCCCAAGTCTGGTAAAAGTGTAAAAGCAGAAAGTTATCATTTTCAGATTGCTGCAGATTTTGACTAGAGTATTAGACAACAAATATGAGAGTTGTTGTGAACTCACTGTCATCAATATTACCAGTGTCTCATACAAAATATTTTTTCATTCCTAACATATCTTCTTCTACAGGTGACAAAAGTTGGCCTCTTAAAATTATTTGAACTAGTGAAAGAGGTGCAAAAAATGGGTGAAACTGTTGATTTCATAAAGCCATAATTTTGAGCTCATAAATCTAATTGAAACATGAGTATGGCCATTGGTAATATAATCCATAATATAATATGATATAAGGTTTAATTTATTCAGGGAAGCATTGAGTGACTCCATAAAGTTGCATAAAAAAGTGAAATTGGATTCCATGAACCATGTAACTAGTTAAAATGAAAGTTCTCCAAAACAATGCCAATTTTGAAAAAACATTCCCACGTATTAAATGTACATGTCAAAGGTGAGTATTGGGTCAAAAAAAGTATTGAAAATTATGACAGTGCCTATGCAGAGGTATAGAGGAACATTTGAAGTGCATTAGCTTGGTAAATCAAAAGGGGTTGAATTTTAATAGCAGGTTATTATTAACAAGGAGATCAGATGTCATGAGTGGAGATGGTGTGGTTTTGTTTCATATTATAATTCCAAGTTCCAATGGATAGGGAAGCAAGGCATATCTTGTGGAGTTGAATGAGATAATAAAGAGCTACAGATAAGGAAAAATAAATATTGACAAAGGGGTCAGAAAGAGTAGACAAAGGATGTCAGAAATAGGCACAAGAAGGCAAGGTAACCCTCCATAGCCTTGAAAATCAAATGTAATGCTATGCAAAGTTTGATTCAAAATAGAACAAAGGCCCCATGAGATAATGGGAAAGTAATAATGATGGGTAAATCATCTCTAGGGACTAGTCTATCTCGATTAATTGATCTCCCACGGAGGATTACCATACTTATAAGGGATTCTAGATATGAGTTGAAAAATATGGATGAAGTATCTAGAGAAATAAAGCCACTTATGTTATCAGAGTGTGCAGTGGAAGCATGTTGCAAGATTAAATATTTAGTGGATGAAATAATGAAGGATCTATTTTTCTTAAAAGTGTTAATGGAGAAATGTATCATTCGACTAGAAGCAGTTTGGTTTCAGAGGTAGTGGCCAATAGGGAATATTGGTTGGAATGAAAAATGGCCAAGTGGAACTTGGCTAGAATAGGTTCAGATTGGGAAACAATGGTGCAAAAATGAGAAGAATGACAGTGCATGGGGATGCAGGAATCTACAGGAATTCAAGGACAAACATTTACAACGCAAAAATAAATAAATAAAGATGAAATTAATATGCATTGGAGGGCATACTGGAAATCATGCAGAATGCATATAGGAAAGATTAAATGATTAATGTATATTGATGTGCATTTGTGCATGTGGACATGTCTTAACATGTTTATGGAATTCTTTTATATTGAGAGTAGTATGTTCTTATATGTGAAATAATGATGTTGTGATATTTGAATCAAGGAATGTTTTAAGGATGAAAATTTATCTCATATGTAGAAACCTTGGCGAATCTTACTAGTCCTTAATATGTAAACTATAAAATGTTTGGCGATATATTTGTAAAAATATTTAAATTTCTAAGGATTTTATATAGTTTCTATAAAATTTGGGCTATTTTAAAGCTAATATCATTTTATTCTATAGAATTTGGGAAATTTTTTTTTTAGAAAAAATGGAAATTGATGAATCTTTTTTGGGGGAAAGCATGGAAAATTAGCCCATTTGCGAAATTTAGCCCCTAAAATCATCTATGATTTGAATATGAATAATGATGGACTATGTATCTAGGAAAATTTTATAGCATGGATGAAAGTGATGATGATACCACTTCTTATGTTAGCCACCCACATGAAGACAAATGAAGATGGAAAATTGTTGATTAAGAGGTTGGTGAAGGGAGCTTGCAAGCTTCTACGAAATATCAATTGAACATGTAGCATAAAGTGATGTAATAACAACCATGCAAGTATGCATTTGGGTTTCTTATGATGCATTAATACTGAAGGGAATTGAGGTAAGAGTTCCCTTAGTTAAATTTCAAGATTTGAATTGATCTAAAGGTCGAGGGCCTTGAGTATACAACTGTTGTTTAATGCTCATTTATGAAAAATTTAGTTACATGTCATGTTATGTTGGTTATGAGATCATAACCAAGTCAAGTCAGGAGACATATTCATTCTATAACAATGAATTCTAATATAGATATCCATGTGTGATGTCATGTTTTGATTGGATATGGAAGGGCTATTATGCCATTACAGTGCTTAATGGTCTTCCCCTGTATAACCGATGTTTGGACTGTAACCTCTTTGTCGAAACTGAATAGAACTAAGGGATTAAATTTCTAGTGTTGTGTATGGGTGGAAGAGGAAGGTATCCAAATGATCAAACAAGTAATTGGGAAAAGTTCGGATGATGTGATGAGGCATTGGTTCGACCTTCCAACTCGCCATGGTGGAATACATGACATGGATATGTGGTATTTCAAATTCAATGCAAGGATGCATTATGTAGATGTGGCCATGGATATTGACACATTGATTTGTTGATATTGTTTGATTACATTATGAAAATCTTGGTATGCTAGACAATGCATGTGCAAGGAATGATAGTTTTGTTCCATTTAATATGAATAATAGTTGGAGGTGATTGAACTTTTAGAGTAATAAAATTATGAAATCACTTCATGGGTTGATTGAAAATGTTGCAATGAGAAGATAATTTGCGTGAATTCTGAATTTTTTTTTGGTTGAATGAAATTTGAGAAAATTGCAGGAAAAATGGTCTTGGATATGGAAATGGTGTAATCCCATAAGAAAAATCGATGCCTGCTACTGTAAGAACCAAACATTTTGATAATAAATCTCATGCTTGGGAAACTTGATTTCCTATATGAAACATGTTTGAAAAATTAATAAATAAATTGTTATGATGATATATCATGATTATTGTATGTGTGTGATGCAGATGAGAGGATGGCTATTGAAGTTGGTGTTGAGGCCTCAACAACTCCCCTTAATGTTTTACAAAAATAAAGGGGCCCCCATTTGAATTTTAGAAAAATCTTGCTTCATTTGCTTTTGGTTTTGTCTTGCTTGATTTGAAATGATGTTTTGATGGTTCTCTTCCTTTGGTGTTTGATTTTAAGTGTTCCTTATCCTTGTTTCTTTGGATTATCTTTCATAAGATGAGGATTTGGTGAGTTGTCTTATCTGTGCCATTTGAGTCTTTTGGCCCCTTGGTTATTTAACATTTTTTGTTTGCTCACTTGAACTTATCTAAGTTGATTTCATGCCTCTATTTGAGAAAACTAGATTATCTTGATGATTCAACGATCTCTCCAAATTTTTGTCTTCGGTGTATAAATAAGTTAGTTGATCATCTTGGTGGGTTGAAATAATTCATTTAAAATTCAAATTTTGAGATAAATGATATGTGCCTAAAAATAATGCATATTAAGGGTTGGAAGCATGCTGATAGCATTGAATTTGAATAAAACGTCAAATTTTGCGAGCATTAAACTTTCATTAAAAAATCATGCTATGTTTGTGATTTTTAATCTTTGGCATGTTGAAATAATATAATTAAAAGTTGATTCACACACAAGTCAATTTGTGACTGAGAAGAGTACAAATCAAGGAGTGGAAGTGAGCTGATAGTTTTGAGATTTGCACAATGCATTATTTTATTTTTTGCGAGCCTCGAACTTTTGTTTAAAATTATGCATTTTCATAATTTAATGCTCGTTGGAAAACAAAATTAATTCAATTAATACATTCTCACATATGAATCACCTTAGAAGAATATATGTTAACGAATGAAGATGAGTAAATGGATTTGAATTTAAATAGGTAAATCAAAGAATAAGTTTGAACTCCATGGTTTATTGATGAAAATTAATCACACTAAAGGAGATGAACATAATATTAATAAAACCTAGTCATTCTCATTAAATAAAATGATTTCATTTTATTTTTTTTAATATTTTGAAAATCATGTTTAGTTATAGTATATGTACATAAATTATATTAGCATAGTTACAATGCTTTTAGAATAGATAAATTTCTAGTATATGTTGTAACACATTGGGTTTTCTTGTAACATATTTTGGTCTTAGGAAAAGGTTTGTGTTGAATTATTCTCACATCATTTGTATAGTTTTTTGATAATTTAAGCATTTAACCATCGTTATTACACTAGTACATTTGGGTCAAATTCCAACAGCGCGTTCGACGCAATTGCCACTTTATATTCTCGAGAGAATGACAAAAAATGGACCCCCTCAAACGTCATTTCACATGACGTTGTTTTTTCGATGCCATAGATGTCATCTCTCTTGCGACATTTCATGCAGACACATGTCATCTCAGATTTTACTGTCCAAACCCAATATATTATTCACTACAACAACGCCATAGACATCATAATTCTGATGTTCCATTTCGTCGGTCTCCACTACATGGACGCCATGGGAGCGACAATATGGACGTCGTAATACCGATGTGTGGTAACGTCACACAACCGACATTAATCTATATATAAACAATGTGGATTCCATGGGGATCGACGTTATGGATGTCGTAATGACGATGTATGGTATGCCATGGGAGTGGTGTTATCGATGTCGTAATACCGACGTTAAGCTATATATCACCAACGTATATGCCATGGGAGCGACGTTATGGACGTTGCAATTCTGATGTTTTGTAACGTCACTCAATCGACATTAATATATATATCACCGATGTATATGCCATGGGAACGACGTTACAATACGTCTAAATAACGACGACCTGTAGGTATTTTAAAAAAAAATGTTTGAAATCAAAATTTTCAATGAAAATTGAAAATTTCTTTACTTTTCCAGTATTCATTGTTGGTTTACTCCAATCAAATTATTTCATTATTTATTTTGACATATCACTCCTAATTAATAATAATTCATTGATTGTATCATAATTGAATGAAAGATCATACAAAGTTCAATTGATTCAAAATAGGCTCATTGTTTCAGGGAGGTGGGTCCTTAATTAATAATCATTTAAGACTATGTGGTTTCCATAATAAAAATGATTGATATGTCGAGATATATTATATAAGGCTATCACATATTTAAACATATCACTCACGACTATTCCTACAATATCTTGAAGAAATCTACTATTGCATATATCTTCATGGAAATTGTAGAACCAATTTGGTGGGGTAGGCTTTAATAGCTAGAGTGTGCTATTCCTCAAATTGGATTGGAACCTCATGCATTTGATAATTGATCACTCATTCTCCTTCCCGACCTATATATCATAGAATAATTGTACATATTATCTTTTGGTTAGGCCTACTCTTATTCCCACCCCCCTACGATCAAGAGAAATGGCGATCAAGCACTGAAATTTGTTTTTTGGTGTAGTGCATAGCATTCATTCCTTGGCATTTAATAAGAAAAATAAGGCCAACGTATTTAATGATTATGAATTTATTCATGGATAGAATCAATGCTTCACAATGAGGATCCCACCTCCTAAATATTACTGATCATCTGAGATCAATGATGACCTGATATAGAAATTCCAACTAATTTATTATGTGGTCATCCTCCAATTGATCAAACAATTGACTTGATCTACTATTGACAACATGATACATGATTTTGAAACTCTAAGAAAGAAGAAGAAAATTATAATTCTAGTCTTGAATGATTGGTAAAGAGACAAAGGACTTGCATCAACAGTTCCAGTTGTTGGCCAGTGTGAGATCAAAGTCTAGTTTATATCCTATTGAATGTTGTAATAATAAAGGTAAGGGGAACACCTAAATAGAGAAATCATGTACTTTTTTAGGTTTTTGTCCCCTTCCACATCTTACTCCTACTTCCCATCCCCTTTATGATATGGGTCAAGGAAAATTCAAGGAAAAAAACTATATCAATGAGTTCTTATTCAACATTAGGTGTATATTAGATACTTATTAGGAACTAGGGGTTATGATCTTGAATCACATAAAAATTAGAATTTCATAGTATTTGGGGACTCTAGGTAAGGGAAGCAAAGGACCATAAATGGTAACACCTACATTCTAGTAAAAGAGAAAGAACGAAACATATGAAAATTCAAGATATGCTTTATCTAAGGGGTCATAGGCAACAAATTCACCTAGAACACAACTAAGAATTATTAATTAGTGGCTATGGTATAGTTCAAATTCTTAGTAAAAGTAAGGTAGGAACTCTAGATTATGTTGGTCTTCAAGAGACAAACAAGGGTGTCCTATCCTGCAGTCCTGAATGATTATGAAATAAGTACAAAACCCTCGATTAAGAAAGGAAAACCACTTAATAATAATTCAATATTTCCCTGAAAATTTATTAAATATGACACATTTATAAATAATAGTTAGGAAAAATTATTTTGACGAGTCTCTATATGGACAATAAATTGGCCTTCCTAACATTAATTCAACTTCTAATTTTAAGAAGATAAATTGCCACTTGAATCAAGACCAATTAATAATCGTTCAGGACTGCATTCATCCCTTTCCACCTATTCCACCACTTTTGATCATCATTCAAAGCATATTTAATAGTAGTTGGATTTGTTGAAGATCTTTATCCAGTTGTCAAAATTATAATTTACCATTTTAAGCATCACATATACCACTTAGATGTCTCTCTCCATAGCAAAGATAACATAGTTGGAATTTTATTTCAGAGCCAATTACATCAAGAGCATTAATAGATTCTTATCTTTATTCAGTTCTATCTATTGATTGGTTGGTGATCCTTATGCATATGAAGTATCACCACTAGAATGAATCGGTTGCATAACATTCAATAGATATATGCAATTGACCATATTGATACTTCTATATCCAAATTATGTAGATCATACAATGGCATATGAGCTAGATCATGTGCCAAAGTCCACTCTCGAATTTAGTCGTAGTTGGAGACACTACTGAATATTGAGATTAGATCTAGTTATTTTGTATCTAGTTCCATCTCCTTAGCGACTATTAATATGGGTAAGATCACTATGGAGAATACACTTGCACATTGAATCAATTTCAATGAGGGAAAATCATGACATGGAACAATCACTCATGAAGGGTTGATCGTCTTTCTTCCAAGCCTTCGTACATTGGAACACTACCCTCAAACCATTGACTTGGATATAAAGAGGTGTAGTGGGGAATTCAAAATATTTCCTTTACCACTAAACCAATGATATTAGCGATCTTTAATGCGTTAATACAGAATGTGAGATGCTTGGTTGGAACCTTGGCTAACTTGGTATGTGTGTATGAACCAATGCTATCATTTTTGGGTTCTAAACCTTAGCTAGCATATTTAGGTAGGTTAGTTAATAACCTTAACTAGATAGGTATGTTGAAAACCTTAACTAGCTTATTTATGTAGGTTAGTTAATAACCTTAACTAGATAGGTATGTTGAAAACCTTATACAATTGTTTAGTTATAAAACTTAGCTTACTTACAGGTCTTGGGTTAGTTAGAAACCTTAGTTGGTTCCTTGCAAGCCCTCCCTATTTTTTTTTTTAACTTGGCCATATGGTGGCCTATCTATGGTCATTTGGGACCTGACCCCACTTTCCTTTCCTATCTAACCTCCCTTATGCATTAATATCACCAGTTCCCTGATAACATCTACTACTGCCATTTTCAAGACATAGGTTAGGTATCTATTTGGTCTGAAAAGGGAATGGGTATTATTTTACAGTTTTTTTCTAGCATATTTTTATAGCTAAAAGGCAAGGCCCTACTTGTAATGGAAATGTTTCTTCGTTTGAATTCAATTGTGGGCCTTGGGAACTAGTGAAGGTCTCTAGCCTCATTTTTGGATTCTAAAACCAAAAAAGTCACTAATATGGTTTTGAAACCAAACCATACCCACCTATAGTTTTGAAATTGGCTCATGCACATACATGAGAAAAATATACATATGCACATACACAAGTGCATACATATGCACATGCATAAGAACATATACATATATCATTCAAATAGGTTTTGGGTGGGAATGAATGGTGCATACTTGAGATATTTGATTATATGCAAAAGAAATCATTCAAATTAACCTGTCCCGCCACTAATAAAGAAAAATGTTCCAACAATTCATAAAATTTCAATACTACATTGTGATGGTTGGGATGGGAAAGACACAAGGTAATGTATGTATTAATAATTAAAGTGTATTAGCGAGCTTTAATGTGAGAATTAATACAGAATGGCAAGAATATCTATATAATAACCTAGCTCCTCCCCGTTGACAGGCTAAGGTTTACCTTGACCTATGAAAGGACAATTGGACCTATGAAGGCCAAACGAAGGAAGGGTAGAATGATTAATTAAAACTTAAGTTACATTTCCAACTAGGCCAATCGAAGGGTCTTTTGGTATTAAAGAAACTATGGTAAGGAAATACAAGACTATGAATAACTATAGGAAGGTAAGGTATCTATTATTTATAAATATATTAATACACAATGATATGAGTGAGATGAACATTAATTAATACATAATGGTAGGCATAATATCTACATAATAGCTTATATCCCTATAGGATAATAAGGTGTTGGCATCAGTCAACACACCCGGGGATGGGATAGCGAATTGATGCTGAATTGTAATGGGAAGACAATGAATAATATTTTGTTTCATCTGGACGAGAGCCCTGGCATTAGGGTTTTTCGTGTTCGATAGAGTTTTTTCGTGAAGAGTCTCATGGCCACGCCTGGGGGCGGGATTCCCGCCCCCTCCCACTCGGATTCGGTCGAGGTTGCATTCCGCAGGCTTCTCCACAGCCAAGGGAAGAAGGTTATCCCTCCAGAAATCCCGAAATTTATAAAGAAACTGGATGAAATACCAGAAATTTCCCTGCCTGAAGAGAACCCGATGAAAATAGCAGTTGCTCTAGCCAACCGCGGATTAGTGGGTCAGTTTATGGGCCTGTGGCAGTCTGCAAAAACAACCGATGATTGGATACAACGAAACTGGCGCCCGAACCTAGCAAATGGAGTAACCTGCTACCCAGTGGGAAGAGGTTATTTCGTATTTGAATTCATTACGGAAGAAGACCGAGATTTGGTATTCAGAAACG
>WSFP011541930.1:0-11623 GCA_009831015.1 Picea engelmannii | reverse complement strand
TTTCAATTTTTTAAGATTCTCATCTTCTTGTTGAATAATTTATTATTCATGATTTTCTTCTTCTTCATTTGACTTTTTTTCTTCAGTGTCATCTCTTTCAATCCTTGGATAAATACATTCAAATTCAACATGTCCTAATCCTTCACAATTAATTCAAAATAACTGACCTCTATTTGCTTCTTTAAAATCTGAGATGTTGTAATTTGCTTCAACTTCTTCTTCTTCTTTTGCTTCTTCCCTTGCATAAAGGTCTTGTATCTTGTCCCGAATCTCTTTTGATGATGCACATGATCCCACCTTGGATTTCACTGAATCTGTCAATCCATCCAGGATGGTATCTATTGCCAATTTGTTGTTCCTTTTTGCTTCCTTCTGAGTTGTAGTCTTTGGTTTATTCAAAGCATTGTATCATGAAGCAACTAAGAACCAAACATCTGCCCCAAGAGCTTTCAAGTAGGTTTCCATTCTATTACTCCAGTGTTCAAAATTGCTTCCATCAAATGGTGGAATCCCATTTGGAATTTTTTCTTCTATTTCTTCTTAGGATCTTCCTTCCAGTGGTTAAACTATACTAAAGGTAACTCGCTCTGATACCAATTGTTGATACTGAGAGGGGGGTGAATCAATATCAAGTAAAATTTAAAACCTTTTTCAACTTATACTCAAACCATTAAATTATATCCAATGAGAAATGAACAAGAGTATAAGAGTTACACTAATACATCACAACACACCATGCACAATATATGAGAAATAATCAATAGTTATTGTTCAAGGTGTTATCACCATATAATTCCCAGCTGGTGTCCGAGTTTCAGAAATTTTATGATGGGTTAAATCGCCGCAGAGCTATGAAAAATTTAGATGACCCGTCTATATCTGGTGGCGTTTGAATGAAATAGTGGAGATATGTAGAATAAAACTCAGCCGACCATCGATCTCAAAGGTGGCCCAGATCAATGGCTGAGACATGTATCAGAGATACAACTAGCACAAAGATTAAGCGGTCGAGGGCAGGTCGGGGAAAACTGTCACGGTTTTTTGCAGGACGCATGGCGCCCTTAGAAACATATCGGGGAGGAGGGTTTTCTGACCAAAACCACCTTTTTAAACCTCCGATGTCAAATTTTTCGGGCAAGACACTAACCGTAGATCTTGAAACAACCTGGATCAACAGTCAAGGTGAAATTCAGTGATCGAAGTAGCACGAGAATTAGCTGACAGGAGGCAGACCAGGGAAAACTGCCCTGGTTGAAGTCATGAACACGCAACATTCTCTGAGACACATTGGGGCTAAGGGTGGTTCATCCAAAACCTCTTTTCTCCAAACCCCGATGGTAATAGACACCTATAAAAGGAGGGACCCCGGGCATTATTCTATGAGTAGTTGAAGCAGTCGAACGTTTGGAGATTTTGCGCAAAGCTTCCATCCCAATTTCAAAATTTAGAACCGAACTAGACCAGTTTTCTCACCTCTTATCAGGTATTCTTCACAATGGCTTCCAATCCCATTGTTTTATCTGTGAGTGAACCAGATACTCCCTCAAGGGAATATTCCCTAATTGACAGAGATTCTAACGTTTTCGACACAGTGACAACGATCTCACCCGTTTCTGTGTCCAAAGTGAATTTGTTGAACAACATTGAATCCCACATATCCTTTCTTGAAGTGACTCAAGCCTCTTTTTCCCCTTATGTCGTAGAAACAATTTTCCCATTCCCCGAATTTGTGAGCTAGTGTGCGGAGAGATATTCCCAGGGAGAAAGAGTCATCTTAAACAAATTAGGTTCAGAATTCCTATGTAAAGTAGATTGTCCCTCGCTCCGACATGCCCTACATATACCAGATGCCTCCCCTATAGTGTCAAAACTCTTTGAGGAACAAAGAATGATTATGATTTAGAGTGAATTCTTGCCCGAGGTAAAAACCCTGTTTCTACAAACCATAGTTTTACCGGAACATCATTCAGAAAGTCTATCCCTACCTTCCAATCTAAGCGTCATGATCGTTGAAGTCCAGTGGGCTTGTTCTTTGCTTAGTCAAATTCTAGGTCTAGACAATGACAAGTTTGTGGTAGAGGTTATGCTAGGGATCCTGTTAATTTTCTTCTTGTCTGGGCAGTCAGTTCATGTCAGTTTTGATGAATTTATTGCGGAGAATATACATCAACAGCTGGTTAATTTCAGTTCGTTAAGACATTTCAGATACTATTCTCATCTGTTTATAATGTTTCTGGGATCTAACAATACCGACCTTCCTGAAGCTGCGTTTATTTTGATCGAGTATAAAAAGATCACCATGCTCATATTCATCAAGAAAATCATGTCCAAAATATACAGTCTCATTTTCGGTTCAGATTTTCCAAGAGTCCTGGAAGAGATGAAGAGTTCRTTGCAGTCGAKTCTAGAGAATACGATGGGAGACTGGATGTTTTTCAMTCAGTCCACCGTGATTTGGGTATACGTATGCCAAGAAGGACCTCACCTTTTACCAWTTTTTYTGACTCCCAGGATATTTGCTTTGGAATTTATAAGACAAAGGATCATCTCAGAGACTGAACACTTCCTCAAAGCCCACRAGGCTTCAAATTTGAAWTTCCCATTCATGGTGGGTCCTTTTATGGTGAAGAGCAAGTCTTGTTTGCCTCAAATTCAGTCCAAACTAAATGAATTTGGATTCACACAATTGCAAGGAAGAAGATATGATCCACATCAGGTTATATCAAAGAGGAKATTGACAAGCAGACAGGGCCCTTATGAACATGAGGACGTTGAAGAACTAGATAAATTGGCCAATCTAGAGACCTGCACAGAAATGGAGGTCATCACRCTGCATGATCAAGCAAAGAAGACAGAGGTTACTTCCTAGAAAATCCCAACACAAAAACCCTCACCCATATTGATTATCAAGGCTCCTAAAATGAGCATCTTCAATAAGAGAAGTAGTTCAGAAGCCCTAGGGGCTAGTAGCCAATAAGACACACTCAAGAAAATGAGAGTCACGTCACCTTCTCCAATTATTGACTTGGAAGAAGAAGAACATAAAGAAAAGATGTGCATGGAGATGGTAGATACCAAGATCCAGAATGAAGAGATCAATCCTGAAAACAAACCACAAAATGAAGGTAGCATGAATGTCTTCAGCAGCAGGAAGCACGTATTTGGCCAGACTCACGTGACGGTTTATCAATCTAAGGAAGACTTGCTACATCAGTATGTTATGAAAGGGAGTATGGACAATAGTGAGATAAAGGATCTTTTTCCTGAAGTAGAAGGGACATCTCAGGGCAAATCTCACCTACTCTTAGTCAGATATGTCGAGAAGAAGACATTCAACATTGCAGGGGTTGATAATGATAAGGTATCTGAGTTCAAGGTACACTATGAGAACATCGACGCTCTTGAAAAAGTGAAATTCCACAGAAATGTCAGTGATATGTTGTACGTTGATTACCTAAACTTAGCTCTGAAGGTTGCAAGGTTGACAACAAATGTATTGAAACTTGATGGACAAATGAAACAAGAAAAGGTGTCCAACAAAGCTTGGATGATGCAGGTAAAAATATTAGAGTCTGAAGGTCCACAGGGGGTGAAAGCCTCTTTGGATGAAAAGGATAAAATTATCCAAAGTTTGAAGAAAAGATTGAAGATGTCACCTACAGACCATCCATAGATAGGAGGGTTAACTTCTTTGGAGCAGGAAAAGGAAACCTTCAGACAAGAGGCTCTAGACTACAAGGCTAAAGTGTTACAATTGGAGAAGGAGAAAGAAATTTGGTCATAGATGCAGGTGAAAACATCATATATGGAGATTATCGTACCTGCTAATGCGGAGGGTGGATCAAATGCTGAGGGGTTAGTTTAGGCTATGCCCCAGATAATTTTGAAAGCAAGCAAGATCAAGAATCTAAACGAAAATTTAGAAAAGTTAAAACAAGAGGCGAAGGTGAAGGACAAGAAATTAGCTCAACTCCACAGAGAGAACCAAGACCCACAAGAAAGAGTGAACAAGCTAAAAACCAATTTGAAGGGTAAAACGCTACTGCATGGAGCCAAACATGTGATATGGGACACAATTTCTGCAGAGGTTTCTAAATTCAGAAGTTATCTAAACTTTATCAATGACAAAGACAAGATGACTGCTACAACTTGGAACAAATGCGTTGTTGTAAATGAAGTGCTAGAGAAGAGGCCCTCGGAATGGGCTCAAAATGACATTGACTTATTAAATTCCATACCAACAGCTGATCTTCAGACCATTGGTGTGAAGGATAGGACCACTTTAATCATTTCATCCAGGCGAATCATTGCCAAACACAACCTACTCAGATTGGTTCAAATTAAAGCTGTGCAAATGGACCTTTGCATACAGAAGTTTAAAGATTCCTTTGAACAATTGTTTTCTAAAGGCCTCCCCTTATTCTGGGATGGCAAAGGCTCATTATGCAAGTAGGAACATTATCACACTCTTCTCATGTAATGCAGGATGGACCATTCCAGGTTTGATTATATGGAGGAAAGTCTGAAAGGTCCTAGCTTGGTAGAACATTTAGCTACTGGTTTCGAAATTCTGAACAAATTCAAAATGGTGAAAGTCAGCATGCCAATCATGTCCTATGAAACGTGCATCGACCTGGAAATTTAGATTAAATAAATGATGGACTATGAAATCCCCTCAGATGCACAATGGAAGGAACTTGTGTGGTTGGGAAAGACAAAATTCCACGTCCTGGGAACCAACAGATAATCTCCAGCTGTCACCCATCTTACAGGATCCAATGAAAGTGCAGAGAAGGACAGATGTAGTGAAAGAAACCAAGCAGGCAGAGAGAGTGTTCATGATGGTGAAATGTTTCTTTTTTGCTAATGATTGTAAGTCGTTTTGTATACCGAAATTGACATCTGAAACTATTACAGAAGCTGAAACGTTTCAGTTTCAGTTATTTTTTATCAAACTGTATAAATACTATGAGGATTGAATTAGTTAATGTTGGTAGAAGTGCAAGAGCACCTTTTTGGTTGTATCTAAATCTATTTGTAAATATTCTGAATCTGAATTGAATACAAATGCAGAAGGTTTTGAAGTTTCTATGAAAAGATTCTAACGAGTGGTGATATGAGATTTGTTTCCTTTCATCATATGTATTTCTTGTAGCTTGTCATTTCATTTACATTTTCTTCTGTTTAAATTAGAGAATTTAAAGGCCCAGAATTCGTCCTATGACACTCTTTTCTTAAGAAATTTAAACTATGTGATTGTCTTCTTAACTTATTCAGAATTCATTTCAGCAATGCTCTAATGCAGTTATTTGTCTTCTTTATCTTCCTACACGTCTTTTTGTCTCAAGAATAACTCAGATTCATCGCCTTATTTAGCCTTTGTCCTTTGGAGAGTTCTATTAGTCGATGCATTATTTCAATTCACTTTCAGAATTTTGACTCCATAGCCCATAGTGTTCTCCCCTTCTTTGCCAACAACTTTATTAAAAATCCCCAAAACAAACCAAATCTAGCCACTGATTTCCATAGATATATCAAGTGACACGAGAGAGACCTCTCTGATTTGAGCAGGCTAGTGCCTCAGCTCTAAATCTGGTTGAAACAATTACCTCTGTCGTTTGTCTATTCAGTTGGACAAAATTTACAGAGTGTTAACATTCTGCGGCCATTGCCGGGGATGAAATCGAAAAATTTTCCCTGGGAAAATGACTTAAAGATTTATTTTGATCCCTGAGGGTGACAGTGGACCAAATACCTTATTGGATAAATATTATATTTACCTTGGAAACTCCATTACCCAGATACCAGTTGTACTACGATGTGTAATATATAAATCTTGGTCCCTAAGAAGATTCACACTAGGAGAAACCTAGACCATGAGCCTGCAGTCCCTATCTCTAGCCCTGAAAAGCTTGGCCGAAGAAGAAAAGAAAGGAAAATAACCCCTATGTTACATCCATACCGATATTCATTGTTACCTAGAGACAGATTGATCAGTATCGACGACCTTGAGTTTAACCTAAAATTAGAACACTCCCTGTTCAGAACCAGGTCTGAATCTTGTTTACACGAGACCCTATTTGACGAAAAAATATTCCAATATTTGATTCTAGCCGCTCCTTTCAAACTTGTAGTGCCTCTTGTCCGAAACTGACAGCCACTCCAACCCCTCACAACAACTATGGCGGCTAGATTTTCTCCTCTCATATTTCCTTCTGTATTGCATGACTTACCCCAGGAGTACAACCTAAGGATTAAGCTATATGATGATGAGGGTAACATATCGGCCCAAAAGCACCTATACTAGTTTAATGACTTCATAGACTTAGAGGAGGTGGATTTTTCATATGTGAAAATGAGTTTGTTCACCCAAATCCTTGTAGGATATGTACGAAAGTGGTTCAGAGCCCTTGCACTAGGAAGCATCACATATTTCGCAGTTTTTGAGACACTCTTCCTTGCCAGATGGGGAGATAAGAAAAACCCCCTTCAGTTGTTGACACACTATAACAATATGAAGAGGTCTCCTGATGAAACAGTGCATGATTTTTCGGCTAGATTCACGAAGGTATATAATGTGATTCCTAATGAAGTAAATCCCTCACCTAAATCTTCTCAACTCAGATATCCTGATTCTTTCGAAAGTGATTTTTCTTTATTATTGAGGGAGAAAATATCTACCACGTTATATGATATGATGACAGATTCCATTGAAGTCGAAGTAAACCTAATGGCTTCAGGAAAAATGAAAGCTAATTCTGGCAGAGGCATGGGAAAAACTCAGGATAAGGCACAAAATTCCACGTCACAAACCTCAGAATAAAGATTCGAAGTGATGATGAGAAACATGGAAAGGATGATGGAAAGAATGTCACTGGGAAAAATACCCAACCCTAGAGAGCAATTCAATGCTCCACCCATAAATTCGAGGAGACCCGTCGGTCCACAAATCTGGCAAAGGGAGCAGAGGAATCAGGGTAATCAGGCAGCTCAAGCAAACCAAACAAATCAGGGAAACCAAGGAAATCAGGGAGAACAACAAGTAAGACCCCCTTTTCAGAATAATTATATGAATGAAGATTATGATGAATATTTTGAAGATAATGTGAACTGTTGTGATGACAAAGAAACTGAGTTGTTTTTGACCAAGGAAGAACACAACCAGTTCATGGATGCGAGTGAAATCTTATTGCAAGATGAAGAGGAAAGGTTATCAGTAGAAAAATAAGATTATGATACTATATTGTATAACACCATCATTGATTCAAATGGATATCGGTGGCCACCCACCTTTTCAAACTGGCTTAAGACAGTTTTATGACAATTTTGGCAATTTACTATTTTTAGCAGTTTTAACTTCCGGGGCCATTTTGAGGGCCTAAATGAAGGTTTTTCAGGATAGAGCTCCTAAATGATATTTGAATTCACAATTGAGCCCCCAAAATGAATCCCCTCGACGATACCTTTCCAACGGGCTATCACACACCTAAAACGGATATCGTATGCAAAAGTTACGACCTTGGGAAGTTGATGTACTAACTTACCCAAACGGGGCCCACATGACTTTTGCCGCTTCATCTCCTAGGGTCAGGTTTTTGGATGTCTAGGGTTTTTGGCATTCTTGTTTATTGTAAAAATTCCTTTAGATCCGCATTGTAATGTTCTTCTTGCTAATGAGCGCAACTGTCACATCTCTTCTCAGAGATAAGACGTCACCATTCCAACAAGCTTGTTTCCACTACATTTTACAGTTTTAGCTTATTTCATTATTGAATAGAAAACCAAGTTTACTGTATCTTTGTTATTTTGTGCTAAGAATCTGTTAATAATCTGTATTCATTTTTTTCTGCTCATAAAATCTGGATCAGTGGTATCAGAGCGGTCTTCTCCTTGTCGTCTTAATGCATGTCCCCAACGAGGTCAGAGTACAAAGAGTTGGGTCTTGAGCTTGTTTCTCTTGAGGACAAAAGATCTTGCATGCCCAAGCAACCTCTCATGGTAGGAGAAAAGAAATATGATGGGACAGGAGATCCTTTCAAACTGTTGATTGAGGAAGCCCTCACGCAATAGAGGAATGAGATGATGGATAGTTTCACGCAAATCCTTCGGTGGCTACCAACAGGTGATGCATCTTCTTCGAACGGAGGCACCACCCCCTTCAAGGTACAAATAAACTTCGATATTCCTATATTTGAAAGTCAGATAGACGCAGATGCTGTAGACAAGTGGTTGAATATGCTAGAAGGGTATTTTTTTGTCCATAACTTCTCAAATAGAGAAAAAATTACTTTTGGGCTCCTCAAAGCCGTTCCCCATGTCAAAGATTGGTGGAAAACCTTCTGTGAGCAAAAGGAAATAGAGGAAACCTCATTATTTTCAGTCACGACCACCTGAGAATCCTTAACGGATGCTATTAAGGAACAATACTACCCCGTCGGAAGTTACAATGACCTGTATACAAAATGGACCACACTACGGCAAGAAAGAGACCAAGTAGTGCTAGATTTCACAAATATCTTCCATACCTTGTGCACCAAGATGGGTATCAAATATTCAGAGAGAAATATGGTGCTCAAGTATCGCAGTGCTCTACATAGATACATCCATACCGAAATGGAATTTTTGGACATCTCATCCTTGGGCGCGGCCTACCGATATGCCGTCAAAATCGAGCAGAAGCTCAAACAAAAGATGCAACAATTTGGGCCTGGGAACCCCTCACAACAAAAGCCAGGAAAGGGTGGCCCCAACCCACAGAACAAAGGACAGAGAAAAGATGGATAGTATCAGAACTACCAGTCCAAGACGCAAGCAAAGAAGGACACCAAAAAGACAAAGAAAGATATCGGGAAGTGGTGTAACTTCCATAAGAGCCCTTGGCATAGCATTGCTGACTGTCGCTCGAAATAGTCACTGGTGGCCGAAGTGGAAGCCTTTGAATCAGATGCAGATTCTGAACCTGAGCCAGAACTAGAAAGGGGAAGATGGATCATTGACGTGGAACCCAGTGCCGTCGTTGCTACCACCAAGCTCTAGCCTGGTGAACCAAATGAGCCAGAAGAAGGAGAGCGCCTCTTCCATTTACAGATGTGGGTAAAAGGCACCCCACTACACCTCATTGTTGATAGCGGTAGCCAGAAGAAATTCATCTCAGTAGAGATCATCAAGCAATTGGCCCTGCTAACAACACCACACCCACAAACCTACACCATTGGATGGCTCCACCAATAAATCGATCTCCGCGTCAGCCAACAGTGTCGAATGTCATACGACATCAAGCCCTTCAAAGATGAGGTATTGTGTGATGTTGCTCCTCTCGAAGTTTGTGATGTTCTTTTGGGCCAACCTTATTTATGGAAATGTCATGCTGTATATGAGTCTAGGCCTCGTAGTGTTATTATTACTTTGAACAGGAAATTGTACAGGATACCCAAGGCAGTCCAACCTAGTGCTATTTCCTTGATCTCTGCTAAGCAGTGTAGGAAGGTCATCTCTCAGACGGGGAAGTTTTTCTTCTTCGTGATTCACTCTCAAAATAAGCGAAAGATCATAGCCACATCCAGGGTCTCTGTGGCCAACCTCTCCACACAGCAGAAGCAAGTATATAAGGTCATGGAAGAATACTCAGATATCTTATCCTCACCTATAGGGGTACCTCTGCACTACCAAGTCAAGCACCCCATCGATATAACCCTCAGCGCACCACTTCCCAATGGGCCATTCTATCGTCACTCTTTGTTAGAGAATGAGGAGATCAAGCGACAGATCCAAGAACTGCTCCACAAGGGGCACATTCGCCCCACCTCATCACCTTGCGGGAGCCCAATCATGATGGTACATAAGAAAGATGGAACCTAGCAAATCTATATTGATTACTGGGCTCTGAATAAAATCACAATCAGAAACCGGACCCAATTCCCTGAATCGATGACCTCCTTGATCAACTCACGGGGGCTAAATACTTTAGTAAGATTGATCTGAAGTCTGGCTACCACCAGGTCCCAATAGAATAGAAATATGTATGGAAGACCGCCTTCAACTCATAGGAAGGCCTTTTTGAATGGTTGGTCATGACCTTTGGTTTGACAAATGCTCCAACCACTTTCATGAGGATGATGGACAATATCCTGCGACCATTCACCAATAATTTTGTAGTGGTGTATTTGGATGACATTCTAATTTACAGCAAGACTTGGGCCAAACACTTGCAGCATATTCAGTAGGTTCTGCACACCCTGTGACAGCACAAGCTATATGCCAACTTGGAAAAATTCTCCTTCGGCATGGACAGGGTCCATTACCTAGGCTACATCATTGATCAGCATGGTGTACATGTGGATCCATCCAAGATCCAAGTCATCCATGACTGGCCAGCCCCAACAACAGTCACTGAGATCTGGAGCTTCTTGGGCCTTGCCAATTTCTATCATAGGTTTGTGTTGGGATTCTCCCATAATGCATGGGCCCTCAACCAAATAAACATGGGTAGTGGTAAGGAAAAATTTGCGTGGGGCTGTTCCCAACAATAAGTGTTCGATGATCTGAAGCAACACTTGTGCTCAGCCCCAGTACTTTCACTACCAGACCTGCAACATCCCTTTGATATCGAGACAGATGCTTTAGACTATGTTGTGGGCGTCGTTCTCACTTAGCAAGGTCACCCTATGGCCTATCATAGTGAGACACTGTCAAATACTGTCCGTAAGTACCCTACTTACGACAAAGAAATGTACTCCATTGTGCAAGCCTATCACCAGTGGAGACATTACATTCTTGGGAAGGAGACAGTCATCCACACTGATCATAAGCCACTATAGTTCATGCAGACACAAGGAAAATTGCAGAATGACCGCCATCAAAAGTGGTCCACATACTTGTAGCAATTCCACCTCAACATCAAGTATAAAACATGAAGCACCAATCGTGTCATTGATTTCCTCAGCAGACCGCGAGTCGGGACACTCACCATAGTGCTAGACTCTTGCAGCCATGAGACATCTGGATGGCCCCAACTCTATGAGATAGACCATGACTTCGCCACCACCTACCAACCCTACCAAATGTTGGGTGCGAACACAGTTGTCGATAATTTCCATCTTCAAGATGGGTTGTTGTGTCGTATGGGCCATATTTGTGTTCCATCAAGTGAGCGAGCGAAGCTGATCTGGGAAGCCCACTACAGTCGGATGGCAAGACACTTCGGCATCAAAAAGACAGTGGTGATGCTACAGAAACATTTCTACTGGCCGAAACTTCGACAGGATGTCAGCAAGTATATCAGGTCCTGCACTGTCTGCGCTATTGCCAAACCGACCACTAGGAAACAGGGCCTGTACACCCCTCTTCCTACTCCTGACAGGCCATGGGAATCCATCTCAATGGATTACTGTAAATTCTAACCTTGTACAATATCTACTTCAAACTAATATTTAGAAAAGAACAGAAAAGATACAATGGCAAATACAAACATTACACAAAGATTTTTCACCTGGAAACCCAAACCAGGAAAACCAACATATATTATATTCATACATTGTTTACAATACAATATACATATAGGAGCCAATGACATCCAAAACCCTAACCCAATGACCTGGATTAGTCCAAAACCCTAATTCCTTAA
>WSFP011541929.1:0-11624 GCA_009831015.1 Picea engelmannii | reverse complement strand
CATTTGTTGTTAGCATGCCTACTAATGCATATGCAATTTAACTTAATTGTATGCCTCATGCACTCTAGTGCATTTCTGTTTTAATTTAGTTATTTATTTATCTATTTATGTTGTAGTTGGTTGTCCTTGAATTCCTTCAAATCATTGTTTCCTTGTGTGCTCCCATTCTGTTCATATGCACTATGGTTCCCTGGTTTGAACACTTTCCATCCAAGTTCCACTTGGCCATTTTGCAATCCAACCAATGTGTTCTATTTTCAACAGCTTCTCCTAGGCAGTTATATCCGACTTTACCTTTATGAAACATTCCAGCACCCTGGAATGAAGTATCTCAAACATTTCATCACTCTACTACAATATTCTTGAATCAAATATTATAACTCCTTACTTGTCCAGTAGGTTACTTCATTAACCTTTCCCTGTGAAACCATACCTTTCACACTTAATATCATTCCCAATGGAAGTTCATTTTCACTCAATGACACTTTTTATGTGAGAGGACATTCCCAATTCTCTACATTGGCATCCTTCTTTCTGTTGTGAGCTCTGATATCAAGAGTGGATATCTTTCACACTTTTCCTTTTATTCCCATCCATGACATCTTTAACTTGCTAGATTCTTATCCTATGTGAGGCTTCTTACTTTTGTTGTACCTTATCCAACCTTTTTAATATTTGTCATGCTTCCATGACTCTAATATCTGATCTTGTTCTTGAATTGATTTGATTATACATCTAATCCTGCCAAACCTACAAGAAATCATCTGGTTAGAATTATTCATATTACAGAAAGTCGTTAATTAAATTTACATGTACCTTTTCTGTTTAATTTATGAAGAAAATTATATCAATTGTAACAGTTATCCAAAAAAAATAGAATGACTTCAGTTCATTCTCCTCTGAATCGGTTTTCCAATGACTAAAATCTCGCCCCAATCAGATATCAGAATTTAAAGTTAGGGCTCCTTGAAAAACCACTTTCATCCCCCTGAGCTGATACAGAAAATAAAAAACTGCAAAGGCGCTTCCTTCAAACCAAGTTCCACGTGAACACGACTTGAAACTATGGGATTAATCACCCTTTAGTGCCTTGCTCCATGTTCTTCCACACAGAAGCTTGCGCGAACACCAAGTCCAAGGGTTGTTTTACTTCTGTGCCCTTTTTACCTTAGCATGGGACCAACACTGGGACCAAGTCCTCTGGACTTTGGCCTTCAGTTGTTTTCCCTTGTCAACTTTTGTTTTCCCTCGTAGTTACACTTCATCAAAGCCTTTAATACTTCCACTAGAAAAAAATAAAGGATCGAGATTTAATATCCTGTCAAATGGATGGTCCTACCCCCATCTAGAGGATTCAACGAGATCAATGGCTATGACTTAATCAAGCGTTGAGACAAATGACTCTCAACCCATTTGTAAATTCGACGCTCCGAGATATTTTCATTCCCGAGTCTTCCACTTCCCCAGAGTGACAATCCTCTGAAATACTTACCTCTACTCCCTCTACTTTATCTAACGATCGAGAGAGGTCCCGAAGGGATATTAGATCGACAAACTTTGTGCCTTCATGACTTTGGGCTTCAACACTTTTTACTGACAGAAACTTGGAAACCCCCGGAGTACGAAGTCTCTAGACTATGAGATCTATTATCGTGTGTATTCTGGGATACATGGTCAATATGTACTCTGACCTTCGGTCCTTCAGGAGTTCTCAACCCAACGCAAACTGTCACATATTTTTCCTCTGGACTGCCTAGGCTTCGGACTGCACGATTTGTCACCACGTGGTGAAATACTAGAAACATACACATGGCCCAATTAGGTGGGTGACACCTGTCACGTTCTAACTAAAATTTCAATCTTCCACAAGTTCAAAAATCACTGACACATGGCACACGTCCAATGTGTCCACATCATCCCAGGTGATGTGAGAGAGCCACATCACTTCGAAATTTGGGCTTCGGAATATTTTACGCTTGCATTCCTTAAATCTCCCAAACTCTGAATTTTTGAACTGCTTAACCTTCTGGGGTCCACATCACCTCCAGGTGATGTCATCTTGCCCCACCACTTCATCTCTTCAGGATTTGAAACTTTAGCCTTCGGTAGTTTCCACACTAGCACAATCCAATTCTCTCAAACTCTGAATTCCTGAATTGGCCAATCTACCAACATGTGTCTCCCTTAATGAGCGGTCCATATTAACTCCAGACTTTGGGGCTTCGGAAGATTTTTCCTTAGCAAACTTTGTTCCTCTCGAACACCAAACTCTTGAACTATTATGAGATATATGGCTGAAAATCATCCATGTGAAGATCTGATGGTCCTCAACACTCCCAAAACCCACCACTCTATCCAACTATCGACGGACTTCGGGACTTTAGGAGATTTCACATCAACATAATCCATTTCTACCAAATGTCGAAATTCCGAACTAGCCGATCTGCGAACAAGTGCCTCTACTAAAGGATGGTCCATATTAACTTCGGACTTCGAGACTTCGGAATATTTTCCTGCATGCAGCATGGGGGATTGCTTCTCCCAGATAGCCGAACGTCGAACTAAAATCAGTGACTCACACTCCTCCCATATCCAACGGCTATGATTAACTCTATATTCAGCTTCGGGGTTTCTCTCTCCAGATGACTCCCATACTCCCGAATATTTTCTAGATCCGACGGTCCTAAACACTCCCGAAATACACCGCTCTATCTAACGATCGACTAGACTTCGGGACTCCAGCCTTCGACAGTTCAATCTTTTCATTCTTACCAAGATCTCCAAAATAGCGAAGTTAAGAAGTATTTCCCTTTGCACTTGGCCTCGATCGATGACTAATGATCAATAATCTAGATTTGACGACTTAGACTTAACCTTTCCCAACTTCTGGTTTTTCCTTCATCGGAGGACTCCTACTCACCGACCCTCCAATACAATGACCCAAATATCTCTTGATCCCACAGTGGTGATCTCTCCCGAATTCA
The DNA here is from genome assembly GCA_009831015.1 of Picea engelmannii. Lineage (NCBI taxonomy): Eukaryota > Viridiplantae > Streptophyta > Pinopsida > Pinales > Pinaceae > Picea > Picea engelmannii. The sequence continues at coordinate 8,640 of WSFP011541929.1, read as the reverse complement.
AAAGGGATGGTTACGATCCTTCAATCCCTTACAAAGTATCTCTGACATTCTAGCTTCTACGTGGACTCTACAACACCATTCCCCTTGAGCTTTTTGACATCAAGGTCATAAATCAATCTCAACCACAAGACTCTGACCAACATATCTGACACATACAGGCCCAGTGTTTTAACCAATAGTTATGATACCAATATGTAACATACCCAGCCACCCACATGTCGAGCTACGCCACTTAATCCGACTGAAACACACCCAGCCTCCTGGAGGTGAGGCACACTACAGTCCAGGGACTCACTTCATAGAGATTATCTCAATTTGAATCACTTCTAAGTTAATTAAGAGGCATGAAAATCATATGAATAAGACAATATCCATGCCACAACATAAAAGAGATAAACAATGTGCCATGCACGACAAATAGCCAACATACAGGCACATTAAAAATACATATCTCATAGATAATTAAATACACAACGGAAATAAACATTACACAGGAAAAACAGAGAGCACTTATGTTTGCAAGTAAATGTTCACCAATTGGATGCATACCAAAGACGTTCCTCCCAACCATATACATTGTTGTTCATTTACTCTCAACACCAGGTCACCCTCGAGCCAAGGCTATGAATCCACAAGGACGGGTCCTAGGCCAAGTCTAAACACACAACAGTTGGCTAAGTAGCTCTTAGGTTTCCCAACCTCATAGAAAATCGTAATTTCCATCTCTCTTTCCACCTCATCCCGTACAACCCAAATAAATGAACACCTTTCTCTGCCATCCAGTCTTCGAGGGTGTTCCATTTCTCTACAGGGATCTAGTGCTACTGGTCAGGAAATCTCCCTACTGGAAATTTCAAGGACTCTCAGTTGTGGAAAATTCCATCTAAACTTCCATCAAGCTCATGCACAAATGTATCCATTCCCTCCTGGAATGATCAGTAAATCATTACAACCATTCAACGATGGCTCTCCTCTTCCTACCATTCGTTTCCATGCTCAACCCAAGAGCACACGAACTAGCAGTAGTGAGTGAAGAGGAAGGAGAACAAGAGAACAAAGGGAAGAAGCTGAACTAGGGGAAGAATGTTCCCCTAACTTCACCCCAAGCCACCCTCATGCAACCATTCATATCCATGCTCAGACCAAGAGCATACGAATGCAACAAGAGTGAGGCTCCCAAAAAATGAAGAGTGGGAAAGGTGTAACAATCAATGAATAAGAACAAGTGAACCCCCACCCAAACCAAAGATGGGTTTATATAATTACATGGAAATCAAGAACCACATGGCCTCCCCCAAGAAGCTCATGTAACCCCTTTTCTCCATAAATTCATTATGGGTAAATAAAATAATAATAAAAATACTTAGCCCCTCAAGCCCCCTCTCTTGTCGAATCATAGGCCCCTATCTCTTTTGTCCATGTCCGACTTGTAGCCAACGGTGTATTTTATTAATATATATAGATGTATTACATTCCCTAGGAACTTTGGCCCCTTTTCAACTTTACCAGCTCACCAAACTAAGTCACAATTACATAATACATTATAGTTCATAAGGGTCAAAACCGGGATGTTACAATTGTTCGCAGCTTTTGGATTATTTTAGACTCTTCCTGTCATTTAATTATACGGATTTCACGGCTATCATGCATGTGCCCTTGTATAATCTCTGTAAATGGGATTGTGGGAATTTTCGGTGGTGTTAGACTCTTGAAGGTACCCCTTTGGCCAAAACCTCAAACCATTGGTTAGCTCGTCCTCTTATACTGCATCCATGTTGATGATTATATATCGAATCTTGTATTTGAAAAACATTGTGGAGTTGGCCAACCCAAAATTTAATAGAGATGATGTTCGTGCTCTTTTTAGTCATGGGTTTTGCCCATTTGTTTACTGTGCAATGATAGAAAGAATGCCAAGTTTTTTTTTTTAAATGTTAAAAGGAGATATGGTATATCTTGTGGAAATATTTGGGTGATGACAACGTTGCAAAGTCATTGTTTGAAGGATATGACTTGTTGTGTGTTGTTTCCATATGCAAAGAGTACCTTTGTGGATGAATTATATACACATTGAATGAACCTTGCAAACCTGAATGAAAATGAAATTTAGAAACATTGTTATTTAAAGTATGAGTTGAGATTTTAATACCAGTGTCAATTTCGTGGACCACCGTCTATCCATTTCTTCGATTGTTGGTGATGATTATTGTAATGGTTTGAATGTTGCATCTCCTTGACCCTATTTTGTGCAAAATGTGTCATTACCATTGAGTGTTTCTTGGGAAAAAATTATGAAACGATTCCTTTGCAATCCAATTTCTAAATGAATAATGAACAACCTTGAAGTGAAATACCAGTTCTTGGAGTTTGGAAACAAAGTGTTGAATTTCAATTTTGAAACAGTAAAGGGTTTGGAAATTTAATTGATTTTGAAGATAACGTATGGATGATGATAGAACAATATCCATTGGATTCCCTTATATTATATCACTTTACGCATGCTACACTCCCCTCATTATCCCACTTACACTTTTACACTCCATGTTCTGTTGTTACTCATTTTTAAGGAAGGGTCTGTATGGAAATAAAAGAAATGATGTGGAAGTTAATTGATGATTGGTATTCTAGGAGCTAGTTGTATACACAATTTTATTTTTTTATTGATTTCTTGACCAGTATTCATGAATATTTCCCCTTGCATGATATCATTTTGCGTACAATACAAACCCCCCATACTCCAAATGACTCTATCAATCCCCTGTTCATATGGAAATTAATTAATGAAAGTTTTATGGATGAATTGCATGGGTTTTGTGGTAAATAATAGAGCCAACTCTTGATTTATTTAAGTGGAGTTCCATGTATGGGTTATTAAGAACTTAATGACTCATTAAATATTTCTACAAGATGAGTGTTTTCAGTAGGGGTAGTAATGGTATAAGTAACAACAATGAGAAGAGACCTAATGCCTCACATAGTAAATACATATTTTGAGGATTTAGGTTGTTTTATATGTTGAAGACAATATTTTTTATTTTGATAAAGTTTTGAAAAATAAACATATATTTGACACTATTTTGGACAACAACATTCATTTGAGCATTTTTTATTAGACAACTTGGATATAATGCTTTTTGGGGACACAATTATATTACATTCTCTTGATATGTATCATTTAAGCATATATATATGAAGCGAAAGTTTCAAGGAGATATTTTTGAATTGAATGCTTTGAATATTTTTTATGTTAGATAATTAAAAAATGAAATAATTCGGCGTCACAAGGGGTCCCACCTATTTAGTTATTATTAATTAGACCCCTTTTTATATATTATTACTAATTATTTCTCTCAAACTAATTAGTTAATATATTTTTTCTTAACTAAAGAAAGTAGTTGAACGACCTCAACTTATTGAGAAATAATAAAGGCTCAATGATATGGAGAGTCAAGAGGGGGAGAATAGAAGGGGAACTACAACACTAAGGTTTTCTCTCTAGTTAGTGAGCTAGCTTTAGTTTTCATTCATTTCTGATTTTACTTGAAATCTTAATCCTCTTGATGACAACAGGGTCTTATTGAAGGTAGTTGGATTCAAAACTGAATCATGCATTTCAGCAGCTTGATTTAAAGGTGTTGGATTTATCTTTAATATTCTGTGTATTCTTGTTGGTTTATGAATTAATTTTCATTGAAGATAAAGAATATCTTATAGAGTCAAGTGGCGGCGTTTTGTGGCAAGCTAATCTAGATCATTAGTTTCAATTTTATTTCACTGGCAGGGTCTTTTTGTCTGGTGCCTATGAGATACTTCTAAATATGACTTTGGTCCATACCCTCGCAGGGGTTTGTAAAAGAGAAATACATTTTTTTATCTGAGAATGAAATAAAATCAGATTTTTTTCTGTCTCATACATGCATTTTCATGACTTGGTTCTTCCTTTCACTTTTGTCTCCATGTTTACTTCAATATAAAATATGTATACATTCACTTGTCTTTGTTTAAATTTTATTTATTCATTGTTACAAATATAAATCATAAAATCAACCTTGATCCTTTGTAATTGATACTTGCGGATTGAGTGAAAGTTTTGAGGTTATAACCCCTAGGTGACATTCCTATCTATCTTGTCATAGCCATGCAAGATATGAAAATTATTGAGTAAGGTGTTCCATACCTTTTCCTGAACAGTGTGCAAAAGGAAAAAAATTCATTAAAAAAACTACATGGAAGACAAATAAGTTTTTAGGTGATCGACATAAGACAAAGACTTAACACCAAACCCTTTTTAAATGTGATACAAATTATATCACATTCAAAGTTACTTTTGGCATGACACAACATTTCACACTCAAAATTAGTTTGGTCATGACAAATTGTGTCATGTGTTATCCATGCAACACATCACACTTTCTCAAACATTACTTCATTGTGACATAGGGAAAATTCCCAAATTTTCCTTTTTGCGATCACAATGTTCTTAGTTTACTTGACCAATTTAAAAAATAAAACATTTTGACCTTCTCACCTTATAACGACGTACCTTTTTCACATTTAGGAGCAATTTCCAGTTATAATTTGTTTTTTTATGTTTATCAACAAAAATCTTCATATGTGATATGGAAGATCTCCATTCAAAGGTTTGAAGGTTTTTTTGTTTTTGTTTTTTGGTATTTACATCATGTTACATTCAAATTTCTCTTATATATATATATATATATATATATATAGCAAGTAATATTAATAATAATCATATTATTAATAATACTAATGTATCTATATATTTAGTATATTAATAATCCTTTTTATTATTATTATTTTGGTTGTTTTATCGTATATTAAATATAAAAGGGTTTTAATACATGATTAATTTATGGTTGATTTCGATAATAATAGATTAAGTAATTGTAATAATAAATTACTATATTAGAACAAAAATATTATTGATATAATTTTTTCATATAAACAATATAGTATTATTATGATGTCATAATAGTTAAATTTATATAATAGAAGGTTTACTAATGATTATGATATATTATTGATTGTAAATAGAATAACTAAATACAATGATGATGATGATGATGATATTTAACATCCATTCAGAGAAAATTTAGTGTATTGCACCTTACGAAAGGTAATAAATTGCTTGGTTTGCTTTAGATTTTTTTGTGCTCGAAACGTTTTAAGAGACACATTATTACATCACCATACTTTTGATGAATTAAAATATTAGGAGGGTTGGCATTCTAACAAATATTTGAAATTGGACAGTAGTAAATTCAATGAGAAAGTGCTTTTCTATAACATCCCACTCTTGCGCACACTGAGCAAACTTATTCTTTGAGGACACTTGCGTGCAAGTGATCCGGGTTATTATACTATTGGTCGTTTTGATTATGATTATGAGATATTATGGATTTGATGATATGTTATTTTTTTGTATTTAAATAGACATGAGCTATTGACTGGGTTTTCCTGTGATCCAAAAACAAAGGTATTACTGATAAATTGCAAGTTATTTTAATGTACTTTTTGCATCAGATCGTTAAGAATGTGAAATACATAAACTTGTTATCTTGTTTGCGGAATGTCAAATGTGACTTTTACTTGATGCTTATTAATGTATAAAGAGATCAACCATTAATATTCATGTTGCAAATGAAGAGAGTAGAACAGAAAAATAGAAAGAGAAATAGAGACAAGAGGTTGATAACGGAGTTCACCAATCATTGGCTACGTCTCTGTGCCCACTTCCAAGTGGAGGACCTCTTTATTACTCTTTAAAATGCTCAAAGTTCTCTTACAATGATCTTTGTTGTTACATTACATGCTTCATGTCTGATGTGCAATACCTCCTTTCTCAGATTCATGCATGCACCATCAAATTCCTCTCAACAACATGAGAAAAACGCCTCTCAAAACATGAGAAAAGGCCAAAATTTACAAACTGCTCCTTCAAAACCCTGCATCCAAAAGTCCCCTACAAGCTTCAAAAAGCCTGGTTTATATATATTTTGAGGCTTAGATGAGGAATCCCAACTTCCCTCAAGATATGGCCTCCTTTTGGGATCAAATCCCCCTTGAAATGGCCTAAAATCCTCAAAAAATCCATTTTCTGGGCATAATATCAGTCAAAAATCACCTATGTATAGTTAAAAACCCACTTTTATTTAAAATACATAGTAAGCACCCTTGGGCTATGCGCATGCCCTCTAAAAATGGTCATATACATCTCATATGGCCAAGCAATAGCCCAAATTGCTAAGCAATAGCCCATACTTGTGCTAGCTCCTGGATTTGGGGTGATATGCATGGGACCTCAGCCTATAATAGACTGCACCCTAAGGGATAGGACCTCCCCGACTTGTGTTTGTGTTTACATGGAGGTGTCGAGGTCCAATGGATAGGCCCTATCCACACCCCATATGCATAGTGTAGTGCCTAAAATCCTGTGTTGTGGTCGCATGCAATGATATAACCATGGGCCGGGGCTTAGCCCCAACCCCCCTTTCTGCACCATATAATATATTACATTTTAAATAAAATTTAACTTGTTACATTTAACAAGTAATACATGTGGTGTGTTGGTGTTAGGGATCTCCTCAAAGCACTTTTCTTGGTTTTTTGGTGATGGATGCAAAACCCATGGACTTCAAAAATTTTGAAACTTGCCACAACCACTGACTGGGTGCCACGTGGCACCACCATATTTTCTCGAAAATTTGACAAGTGTCCAATTTTGATTGGATCTACCATCCACATCTTCCTATTCACAGATCGCCACTTTCCAACACCGGCTTCTGCCACGTCAGCCTCATGAAGTGTCTTTGGTGATGTCATGCTAACGTCAACATTGACATTTTGCTAGTCCTTTGACTTTTTAGTTGTTTGAGAAAGAGGCCGTATTGCGATAACTCTCGCATACAACGTCTGTTTGAGAAAGTAAATATACTACTGAAATCAGTGCGATGAGCCGGTCATAATGGAATTGGTTTCACTCCATAATGAGAACTTTGAATTTTGATCATTTTCTGAGCCTAGGGAGCCTCCTGGATCATTCCTCCCCACTTTGGAAGCTTTTGGACCACCAAAAGTCTGATTTTACTTAGGTAAGAAGTGAGGGTACTACCTCCCCACTTTGTCCTTTATCATCCATCCTCTTTACTGAGATAATGATCACCTGACTAATCACAACAAACATGAAAATTGAGATAGCATTGTTTATCAAAGTAATCATTTCATTTATCGCACAATCATCTACATTCTTTGTTGCACTTTACAACCATACACCACTGAACAACAACGAACTAATCAACAATACTGAGTATGCGAATGAAAATGACAAAACATGCTCCCCCTTTTGAATAGGAACAATAATCAAGTTATGCAGCTGAACCTTATGTTGTACCTCTCGTGACACTTCATGACTGTTTGAAACATATGGAATAATCTCGTGTTTAACATCACTAACTTCATGTTTTGTTACAGACATAAGGGTTAAAATTTTTCTTGCATTTACCATTCTTTTTAACTACCCTGTAGTTGCAAAATATCTGTCAATTTTCATGCGATGAGCATGAACAATGTACTCCCCATCTTTCTTGAAGCAATATTTATTATCCTCCCTATAGAATATGGCCTTTCTATCATAAAGGTATGGGATTCCTGTAATGACCCTAATTGGATACATGCTTAAAGATTATAAAGAAAAATTAATTAAAGAAAATAAGTGTGATTACTTAAGTAATACTCTAACTACAGATCACATTTAATGACTTGAGAAATAAGTTTAAAAGAACAAAGGAAAATGTTAAAAAAAAAAGAGGGTTGTGTATGCAGAGAGGGAGCCTGATAGTCCCGATAAGATAAAATATTAATGGAAGGAGTATGGAGGGGGACGAGGGTGGTTGTGAAGTAAAGGCATGAGTCGGTCGGGAGGAATAAGGGGGGGAAAGAGGGGGATGTGCACACCATTCGGAGGGGGAGGGATGGGTGCTGTGAACTGTTGTTTTTTCTATATGCAGAGAGCCGAGAGCTTTACTGTGACATGTGTGCTCAGATTGAGGCACGAGATTTACTGGTTGTGACATATTGATCAGGGAGGCACCGAGTTGCTAGAGGTTTTGGGCATGGGGGCCAGGATATCCGTAGATATCCTGGAGCTAGGTTGTTTTCCTAGTTGGTAGGGTGGATATTAGTTTTGGGAAGTTATTTTCTATGCCTGTGGCAAGACTGGACTGTGCAGCAAGGCAACAAGGCAGCATGCAACATAAATTAGCATCAGAACCAGGTACTTTGTTAAGTTATGTATTTATTTCTTTCTGCCATGAATTCAGTATTTAATGATAAATCTAAGCTACTAAAGTTTCTGTTATAAAAATCAATATTATGCTTGAAAGTTATTGTTTCAGTTTATTTCGTAAAATTTTTATGAGAATTAATGATGTTTGTAAATATATGGGCATTACATATGGTATCAGAGCATCTTAGTTCAAAATCTGGAGCCTAAGGGCCGAAACCCGGAGTGTTAACTCCAGCCACGTTTCAACTATAAGCAAAACATGTTCAGTTTGATTTGTTATGACAGAAACAGTAACGGAAATGCACTTAGGATAATACTCCTACGTGAAACCCAGG
>ML901023.1:2863-14487 GCA_009831015.1 Picea engelmannii | reverse complement strand
AGTTAGTGAAAAATAATGAATTATTCAGTATTAAGGAGATTCTCATTGATTTCTCAATGTCTGAAAGAACTCAACTAGAAATTTACATATATCTTGCCAAGGGCTATTTACATAAACAAAACACAAAACTTTCTGATTGCGACACCTCAAGTGGTAGGCTTCCAGAAGTAAACACGCTGTGCATATTCATCAGTTGCTGGAGCTGCAACTGTCATCACCAGGTAAAGTTGGCAGGGGCTAAAAAAGCAACACAACCAAAAAATGGTATTGAATACTTCCTGTGAACAACTCTGAGCTTATTTCTTCCTGCATTCATGTGGAAGTTAACCATGAAGTGTGCACATTCCCTGGAACAAGTAAAACAATGTACATAGTTAACTAGATGAGCATACACCCCAGTACATTGATTCAAAAATTCAAGTGCAACATTCTTAAACGATTTAGTAAAAACTCCAAATGCAGATATCTTAAACGATTTAGGATTAAGATGGATGTGCTAAGTTTTTTGAAAACCCATTTCCTTTCCCTTTGACCTTTTTGACATTAGATGTGGGCCCCAAATTTCAGTTCAGTTAAATAGAACTCAGACAGGATGTGAGCCAGCATATAGTTGATCAATACACAATGTTTGGCTGTAGCTAATCAACTATGTTTTTGGTATTATAAACTACACCATTGTGTGCCTGTAATTGATGAAGAAACCTAAGATGTCTAATAGTCGCATATATGTAGAAGGATAAACTCACTACAAGCATGGCTCCTAAAAAACTAGAAGACTTACTTGAGGTCTTCTTCAGAGTAGCCTGTGTGAAGGGCAAGTGTTTTACTCCAACAAGTATCCTTTCTCAAAGTGCATTGAGCAGTGTAGACAGCAGCAGCAGCAAGCATTGATGGACTGTATTTAATCATCGTGTAATGAAGCAAACACAGCTCAACCAAGAAGAATGCCAGATTTTCCATCTGAGGCATTTTGATAATAGATTTTATGACTTATTAGTACAGCAGGGGATTATTAGAAAAAATTGAGGAAAAGATATTTAATCTAAGAATGCTAGGTTTTCTGAGGCATTTTGAAAACACATATAACAAATGCAGCAGAGGATTATTCTGACAATGTAAAAGAAGTGTCAGGGTTCAGATCTTTACCGCTTTGTCAGGAGGACCAGCTGCCTTCAGAAACCGGACGAGGAATACATATGGAGTGGGAACTGTAAGATTGAATTTCAATCGATTTAATATCGTATGCTCCTGCCAGGTATTATTATCAATTTGTCAGTCAAACTGCATCTTTGGAGACTGTCGTAATCCAATGAAAAAGAAAGATATCATTTAGAGCTAATTACCACGGCCACCATCTGTTCTGATGTGTATTCTTGTGGCAAGATGCCGACGAAGTCATTGACCTGTAGCCATGTATGAACCAGTTCTTATGTCAATATTATGTAAGCCATTATGCAATATTTTTGTACTGATATTGGCCACCCCTATGAATAGAGAGATTGTGTGAGTGTGTCTGTACTTTTCAAGAGCCAAACAAGGTCTTCTATTAACTAGATATATATACTGAAGGTTTCCTTAAATCCATCCTTCTTATGGATGTCAGTAAGTCATCCTACCTGTGGAGGCCAGATTTCTTCATATTTGCAAGCTATAAGCATTGCAGTGATACCCACTAGTTGTAATTTCCCCTTTGTAACAGTCTGAACAGAAAGATATCTATCAATGATGTTCACAGTGAGATACAATGTCTCTGGCATCAAGTCAAATTTCAGATGCACCTGCAAAGTTTAATATTTTGATGTCAAGCCTAAGAAATAACCCAAATAAAACCTCTTCTAGATCTAAGCATTACATCACATAGTACTAGCATAGGAACAGATTTGTACCTCTATCAACCAATCAATGAGGATTGCCCTCATCTTCTCATTGATTTCAATCTGCTCTGTCATATAATCTGGAGGTACACAGCTCATGTTCTGGACATACGGGCCTAACAATTTAAAAAAAATGTAAAATTTTAACTTCAGATTCACAAAAACTGCTATCATTGACAGAAAAACATACCTCAATCTTTCGGTAGAACTTGTATATATCTTCAACATATTCAACAACTGCCAATTGATTTTCAAGGTCCCCATCATCAATGCTGGGAAGAACTTCGTGGAAGTCCCTGCATGCATCCTGAAATACCCTTATCACAATTATTAATCATTTTCATCCCATCTACATCATAAATATACACAATGATATATTAAGCCTTATAAAACCTGTGAGTATTTGGGCATGGATGTTGTGACCGTTGACGTGTGTATCAGAGAACTAATAGAACTAAAGTAATAAGCCAAACCTTGCTTCTAGCTGTTAACGATGAAGTCAGTGATTGTGCTCTGGGATCCCTTGCTTTCAGTTGGCTAGGTGTTTCTAGTGTCCCATCTTGTGCACTTGTCTCTATGCCATTATTTGCAGAAATGACAGTATCCTTCTGTGTACCGGTGGCATATTGAGCCCTCTTTTTGATAGTACGCCTCTGTTTGTTTCCCCAGACAACTGCCTCTGCTTTTGTTTCTGCCCTCGCGACAACACCCTCTGCTTGGGATTGCTGGAAGGAAAAGGAAAAAGATAAAAGGTATGAGATCCCCTGTTCGGGCTCCCAGAAAATAGAGAACAGAATGAGATCCCTAGAACGATAAGAAAAGCAACAAACCAAACATGCCCAGAAAAATAGAATACTGGGCAGGAAGATTGACAAAACAGGTGGATCTCCACAGAGGTTGTGCCTTCTTGCTAGTTTAGTTCCCTTGGAGGTTGTCCTTTAAATATTCCACAGCTCTTCTAAAAAAAAATATTCCAGGTTGCCACATTGTATGTTCTGATTAAACTTACCTGAGTGCTGGAACTGGCTCCCTTGTTGGCATTGACAACCAAGTTTACTCGAGATCTCCTGAAACAGCAGTCAGTCCACAAGTTTAGAACAGGACATTTGAGGCAGATGCCACCGAATAGAACAAAAACAGAAATCCAACTGCATAAAGACAAGACTAGGGGCAAGGGATTGATTTATTGTATATGACCAAATAAAAGATAAATAACATCAAATAACATACTCCAGGACACCATCTTTGTTGATATTGCATTTGGCGTTCAAAACTCCAACCACATTGCCAATGTCTTCTAGGACCTTTCTACTGTTTTTATTGGCTACCAGTGCCTTCTGATTAGGTGCTGCCATTGCAGGACCTGCCATTTTCCATGCATAGCTCTTAGAAATATAATCTAGTCTACCACTCGAACGTATTGTAAGTTTTCAAGTCACTTATTTACCCTTTGGTGCTGCAGCTGGTTTAGAAACAATTTGCCCCATCCCGATCTGGCGGCGGGGTTGTTCCTGCACTCAAAAGTGCCCAAAACAAAATCATAAACATAACAATAATGTCTATATTTCATATTTCACAGGGAACCCATCAAACCGACCTAAAAGTTACCAGCATATTACCCTTACCTTGGCAAACATGTTCTCTCAGCTGCTGGAATTCGGTTGTTCAGATGGGAAAGAAGGTTTAGAATACAGAAAAAACTGACTTATCCTGAGCTCAGTGATCCCATAGAGTTTCTCCCAAAACTTGTCTTGGCATATGAGACTGATTACAAAATGAAGTTCAGAAGGTTGTTTAATGAGCTCACATTCAAAGTAATTACACGCAAAACATACCAGGCTTGGGAGTTTAACAGCTCAAAAATATGCTCAGCTGAGGTTCTGATAACAGCATCCCCTAGTCACACCATTCAAGCCCAAAACTCCAAATTCATCTACAGTCTTGCAGCTAAACTTCATTAGACACAGGAAACTACAATAGCAATACTAAATTTCGTATCCTCTGTGAATTATTCATGGCAGAGGACACACCATTTAGAATGAATGAATGAATGAAATCGAATCTGAAGATTTAACATTGAAAATGAATGACAAAAGGATTGAATTTAATATTTTCAATCCAACGGCTATATCTCTAACGGTAATTATATTAATATAAAAAGCCTAGTTTAAGGGAGGCTCGCGAATGAGGCCGTGATAAGAGTTAGTGCACATAATCTCCCCAGTCGTGTTGTTGACAATAGAGTGAACCAGGTTCTCCACCAGGTGCTCCACCATATAATCGATTCCTCTTCCTTTCTGGACGTATAACGGTTAAAAGTGATTAAAAAAACATAACGTTGGAAAATTCAAAATATAATAGGTATAAATTTTAAAATATTTAAATATTGGGAAATAAAATATATTTAAGTGTAAATTGTTGTTAAAAATGGATTTATAATTTATTTTCTATAATAAAAAAAAATAACAGGTCAAAGTTTTAATKGGGTTTGATCTCTAGTGGTTTGGGTGAAAATCACCATCYCCACCAATAGGCTCCCAAATCTTTGAATTATATTTGTAATTTTTTTTAGGAGGAAACACATGTTCTTAACCATTAAACCCACTCAAAARGAAATACATGATATTGGAAATAATATTTCTTTTAAATATTGTAAGTTTTGGAAATATTTATTTTGGAAATATTTATTTATCTTTTACTATATTAATCATATTCAATTAAAATTTAGTCACCGAGGTGTAGGACAGTCRGTGATGGAGTGTGTTGTTAAGCCACTCCRTGATGTTAAAGTCAYCGGTTCGAAACSTGCGGGGACAAAAAATCCAACCATGTTAAGGGTTGGTGTGGCTYAGGCCGGGTGCGATCCCCGGGTGATTTTGACGGCTTAGATGCCCCTGARYCGCATACCCAACAGGTTCCCCACAAATTAACAAACAAAAAAAAAATATTCAATTAAAATTTAAATAAGATAGAAAAGAGTAAGCTATAAAAATATATATTTAGATGTGAAAGATTTAGTAATTAAAAGTTAATCATTAATTAAACATAGGGAATTAAAAGTTAACTAGTTAATTATTAAAAAATTAATGATCAAATATTTTTAAAAGAAATTTGGTAAAAGAATTAAAAATATTATTAAATGAATTAAGTTAATAAAGTGAAATAAAAGAATAAATATAATTAATAATCAATAATCAATTGCTATCCATCCACATAGTTGAGAAAATTCATTAGGATAAATGTTTTACAAATTTGAATTTTTCTAAATTGTTATCAGGAGTATGGGATTATGTAATCTTTGTAAAAATTGCTATTTTGAATTGATAAAAGTGTTTTTAAAGTGAAAATGGATTCAACACCCCCTAATATCCCTCCTATTTTTTCAAAGTAAAAAAGGATTGATAGTGGGAATCATTGAAGAGGCTCTCATTTAGCACCAAACTAGGGTGGGGAGAGTATCAAACTTACCTCCCAACCACTTGAGTTATATGCCCCTTGGCCCCAATATCCCCTTTTATCACAACTAGATTGTGAAATGTTTGAGGGACAATAGTTCAAATGGTTGGAAGGTAGGTCTAGCACTCTCCCCTGATTATATATTAAAGAGTTAAGATTAACAATTAAGAAACAAAAACTTTTAAACTCTTCTATGAAATGAAATAAAACAAAAGGAAATCGAATAAGGATAAATGAATGCCATAAAAATTAAAAAGATTGATTTGATGTAGGTTAAAGACTATTTATCAAAGTAACTATGAAGAAATAAAAAAAGGAGTAGAAACTTAAGAAAAGAGAATGAGAGGGTTAGGAAGAGCAAGGAAAGTGGTGTAATCACAAAGACAATGGTTGATGGGCTTCCAAGAATGGTTGAGTTTATACCCATCTTTTAAATTAAAATTATCAGGATGTTTTTCAATTTCAAGGGCTTCTAATAATGTGTGATGAGTAATGAGAGGTTGATGTTGATACTGAGAGGGGGGTGAATCAGTATCAAGTACAATATAAAACTTTTTTCAACTTATACTTAAACCATTCAATTATATCCAATGAGCAATGAACAAGAGTATAAGAGTTACACCAATACACCACAGTACACCATGCACAATATATGAGAAATAATCAATAGTTATTGTTCAAGGGAAGTAGTGACTTCCAGAGGTAGCTACAGCTTCCAAATGTAAAGGGAGGGATAAACCTCCAAGAGAAAGATACAATCCTTCAATATCAAGAGAGGTTTGAACTCTCCATCATTTCCCCTTCCTTCCACCCAAGAATATATTAGAGATAATAAAACTTTACATTAAATCATCACCATCAACCAACCATCACATAAAACCTGATAATGCTTCCTGAGACTTCTTCAATTTTTGCAATTCTTCAATTCTTGGAATACTCTGATCTTGTAGATAATATTACTCAATGTATTCTCTAAAACTTCTCCAAGTTTCACTCCTTGAATCCTCCCCAAAAAGAAGTTATAGAGAGAATGGTATACCTTGTTCAATTATGGTTTATTCAGGAGAGCAAACTTGTACAGAATGCCCTGTGCTCAATATTTAACATCGGATTCTGAAACTCTCACACATGAAACTACAATCTGTACTCTTTCTAATGAAATTGGTCCCACTTCGTTTGGATTCCATATGAAGAAGTTATCACTGTTTTACTCGGAACACCTAATTATTGACTAGCTTTAGGACTAGTCAAAAACCCTATCTTCCACAAAGTGTATCTCCAAAATTATAGAGAAAATGTTCCAATAAGGATCCAGAGAAGGTTAAGATAACTCAGAACATACAGAAGCAAATCAAAATGCTCAGAATGGCTTCAACAGACAGCAAAAGGGAAAAAATTCAAAGTTCCTAAAACTTAGTGAAAAGAGCATAATCACAAAGAGCGCATCACAAGCTTTCTAACGGCACAAACGGCTCGTCAAACAGAGTTACGGATCAAAAGTTATAAGTGGTCAAAGTTCAGTCAAACTTAGTCAAACAGGGAAAAGTCAAAGTGACACGTGGCACAACTAAGTTGGCAAGATGACATGGCATGGTAGACACATGGACATGTTTGTTGATGACACATGTCAACTTCATCAGCAAATCATATGGTGACAAGTGACAGTTTTGGTGGATCAGTTATATGGTGCCACGTCGCCCAATCATGGGCTACCACGTGGCACCCCTCCATGGCTGAAATGTGCAAAAGTTTGTTCGACTGACCAAGAGTCAAACACATTGGGCTACCACATGGCACCCCTCCATGGCTGAAATGTGCAAAAGTTTGTTCGACTGACCAAGAGTCAAACACATTACCTCCAAGTTGCCCTAAAGCCCCATACATCAACAATTACCACTACACCACACATTGGTTATTGTTTTAAATATTGTTTAAATAATATTTAAATTTAAACTTGAACTAACGCACCAAAAGAGAGAGGCTAGGCCTTTGGCCCGGCCCGGCCCCTGTTCACGTGTTATTGAACCATGCGACCACACACCAACAAATGCCGCCCAACTATCCTCCAAGATTCGTGCTCCATAACTATATGCCACGGGCTAGACTTTGGATAAGTGGGTTTTACAACAAACCACACTCATTAAAAGAGATGCCCTACGCCCTATTTTAATGGGGTTTGTTTTTAATATTTGTTTATTATATGCCATATTTAAACAATGGCTCAAACAAACCATGCCACTCTATTGGAACGAATGGCCTAGATGCTAAACAACCTTATCCAAGTAGATTTTTAAAAAGAGGTTGTAATTATATATTTTGTTATGTAAAGATGCTCATTTTGGGTTATAAAAAGGGGTTTATCTCTCATGTAAGGGAGTTATCATTACAAGTTGAGAAGAACATTTGGTGATGAATTCTTTTGTATAGAGTTTTATGCTCATTTATATTAGGAGGAGAACCAAGGGCGCATGTACGGAAGAGGCACGAATTTCGAGACTGAGGCACAAAATTTGAGGTGAGATTTTTCTTGTGTCCAAAAGTGCTAGACTCGGATTGAGGCACGAAGACAGTTATTTTTAGGTAAAACGACGCCACAAACATAGTGGTGGTGTTAGTTTTCTTATCTGAGCAAAGCTTCTGTGGCTTAACTCCAGAATGAGGTATACTTATGTATTTTGCCCAATTCTTTTGTGGAGTTAATAAAAAGACCTACCCATTTGAGAGCAGGACCTGGAGACGTAGTCCACCAAGGGCGAACTCAGTTATCAAGTTCTTTGTGTTCATGGTGCATGATTGTGTCTCTTTCATTTTGAGTTTTTCCTTCTTTATGGTGTACTTTTGTTTATACTCATTTTATGCAATTCTTTAATAAGTCACCTGATGAAAAGATCCCAGATCATGTTGGTATCAGAGCAGTCGTCTTTGACTTGAATTGTTGAGTATAAATGCTTACTAGGGCCAAGCATAAGTAGGGTGAAGGAACTCTTAAGACATTCAATCCTGAAGTTGGTTGTACATCCCGAAGGAAGAAGATGGCAGAAGAAGACAAACATGAGGAAAAACTTTCACATGGTCTTTTATCGCATGTCAAAAATGGTCGAACGAATGTATGGAGATTACAAGAAGAGGATGAAGAAGAAGGAGAGGAAGAAGGAAGCACATGCAGATGATGATGCTTCGGTAACCAAGGGGTTGGAGGAGATCCTCCTGAGCCTCCGTCTTCGCCTTCAAGTTCTAGTTCTTCTTCCTCTGAGAATTATCATCACTCTCAACATTCTAACCATAAAGCCTCTTTTAAGAAACCATTGTTAAAGCTTGATGTAAAGTTTGCTCTACCTATGTTTAATGGAGATGCTAATCATGAAAAGTTAGACAATTGGATCTGACAGGTTGAAGTATATTATTGTGTTTAACATAATGACGAAGAGGAAGTTAAAGTGCAATTGGCTTCTCTTCGGTTGGAAAGCACCGCTCTCGTATGGTGGGAGAGCAAGCTACAGGACAAAAGTAAGTGTGGTAAGCTTATTTCCTCATGGTCGGATTTTAAAACAGAGATAAGGAAGCAGTTCTATCCATCAGGGTATTTACATAAAGCAATGATGGAATGGCAAACGTTGAGACAGAGTAAAGGTCAGAACGTACAAAGTTTTATAGAGGAATTTAGGAAGAAAGTTGTAGCATTGAATATTCCTTTGGATTCTTATGAAACTTTAATGAAGTATATTGGTGCACTTCATAGTTATATCCATCATACTTTGCTCTTGTTTAACCCCACTAGTCTTGACGAAGTTTGTGTGCAAGCCACTCACCTTGAGAACAGGGGGAAACATGTTTAAGAAGATCCCATGAAGAAACCTTCCAATTTCCCACAAAAGACTCTCAAGAAGTTCAAAAGGAAGGGCAAGAAGACCATTGCAGTAATGAGAGAAGGAGAAAAACCATCTTGCACTCATTGCAAGAGGTGCGGTCACGATGAAGAACATTGTTGGAAACTACATCCGGAAAAGAAACCGAAACAGTTCAATAGAAAGGGGAAGCAAAAGATTGTTGCTACAATGCAACAAGATCTTGGTTCTGAATTAGGAGATGAAGTAAAGATCATAGCAGTTGGAGTACAAGGTAAATATTCTCTTCATGCTAGTTCAAGTTCCACCAATGAATCTCATATTGATGAACGAAAGAGGAATGAGTTTTTCATATACGAGTTGTATCTAAACATACTAAGATAGGTACATTATTTGATCCGAGTTCCCAAGTAAACTTAATATCTGAAGCACTTGTCAAGAAGATGGGTTTTATAACGAAACCACATCCAAAGCCTTACCCTCTTGGTTGGGTATGTGACAAAGCAAAACTTAATGTCACCAAACAATGTAGGGTTAGATTTTCTATTGCTTCAAAGTTGATTGATGAAGTAGATTTGGATGTTGTACCGCTTGATATATGTGGCATAGTGTTGGGAAGTCCTTATCTTTATGATAGAAAAGCAGTCTTCTTTCGTCATGAGAACAAATACCACCTTACTAAAGGGGGAGTGGAATATATTGTTAGAGCCCACAACATGAGGGTGAATACGACGCTTGTTAGTGTAGGACAAATGAAAAGACTCATAACCACTAATAAGAGATATGTACTCATGGTCATCAAAGAGAAAGATGTCAGGACATCCGATGCTTTCCAAGGGTGTGATCCATCTCATAAAAAGGAATTAACTGATATTGTTTCTAAGTATGATGATATTTTTCAGGAACCAGATGGATTACCTCCTAAGAGGGAAATCCAACATGAGATACATCTGCAACATGATTCTCCTTTGCCTAATGTGGGCATGTATAGGATGTCAGTTGTGGAGATGACAAAGATCAAGAAGCATGTACATGGCTTATTGGATCAAGGGGTCATCAGGCCTAGTTCATCTCCTTGTGGTTTTCCGATCGTGATGGTGCCAAAGAAAGATGGCACATGGTGAATGTGTGTCGATTATCGAGCTTTAAATAAAATCACGGTGAAAAATCGATACCCTCTTCCTCGCATAGATGATTTACTTGATCAGTTAAAGAATGTTGTTAATTTCACTAAGTTGGATTTGCACAGTGGATATCATCAAATTAGGGTTGTAGAACATGATGCATGGAAGATTGCCTTTAAAACCAAACAAGGATTGTTTGAGTGGTTAATTATGTCGTTTGGGCTTTGTAATGCTCCTACAACTTTCATGCGTGTGATGAATGATGTATTCAGGCCTTTCCTGGATGACTTTGTGATTGTATATTTAGACGACATTCTTGTTTTCAGCGGGAATTGGGATGAACATGGCAGGCATGTAAAACAAGTATTGGATACTTTGCAGAGGGAAAAGTTGTATGTGAAAATGTCTAAATGTGAATTTGGCAAGACTGCACTTGTATACTTAGGTCACATCGTGGGAGGAGGACAATTGAAGATTGATCCTTCCAAAATTGAAGTGATTGTAAAATGGCTTGAACCAAAGAGTGTAACCGAGGTTCGAAGCTTCTTGGGTGCAGTCCAATATTGGAGAAGATTCATTCCCAACTTCTCTTTTATCGCAACCCCTTTGCATGCCTTAACTAGTGTGAAGAACACTTTTTAGTGGGAAGGAAAGCAACAAAAAGCTTTCAACATTTTGAAGGAGAAGATCAGTACCGCACCAGTATTAGCACTACCGAATCTTCAACAGTTGTTCGAGATCGAGACAGATGTCAGTGGATACGCCATGGGTGCAATATTGATACAATATTGTAAGCCTATCCGTTACCACTTTGAGACTTTTAACCAAGCTTTGTTAACTATCCTACATATGATAAAGAGTTGTATGCATTAGTTCAAAGCGTAAAGAAATGGAAGCATTACATGTTAGGGAAGGAAACCATCATACATACAGATCACCAGCCCTTACAGTATCTTCAAGCACAGACCAAACTGCAACAATCTTGACACTACAGATGGATGAGTTTTCTACAACAATTTCATTTGGTAATCAAGTACAAGAAGGGTACAAGTAACAAGGTAGCCGATATGCTTTCTAGACCTCCTATTGTTGCTTCTATTATTTTGAAGAATATTTCTTTATCTCATGATAGTTATGTAGAACAATATGCCATCGATGAAGATTTTAAAGAAGTATATGATGAGCTAACCCATGGTGCACAGGTAGAGAACTATTGTCTGCAGGGAAAGTTACTCTATCATCTTGGGAAGCTATGTATTCCTACAAGTGAACGAGTCCATGTAATACGAGAAGCTCATACTTCTCTTGTATCAGGGCATTTTGGG
>WSFP011541924.1:0-11624 GCA_009831015.1 Picea engelmannii | reverse complement strand
TATATTGGCAAATAACGCTATAACAAAGAGGAATGTTGTTATCCTCCTTGTTGATGCCAAAACTGTGAAATTTCAATACCAACATCTCAACCTTCTGTGAGGCTAGGTGGGAAGAGGCAGGAATGTCATCCTCAGAAAGAAAAACACATTAGACCCTAAAGCTAAGAGTCTAAGCATGAACTTGTATTTATTATTTTGTAACATTTAACTTTTATGAGTTTTGCAACTTTCTAATTTTTGTGTTTTTCTTTTATACGTGAAATTTAAATGAAATAAAAGTTAGTGTAAATTAGTAATACAAGTGCAAGACAAAAAAAATTAAATTAAACAAATTAAAACTAAATTAGTTAATATTTAGAAGAAAAACCTTAAAGATGATTTAACATAATGAAGTGAACCTTTTGTTTTCTTTTAAATATTTTTGCAATTGATAAAACAAAAGGTTAAACTACTTAATAAACAAAAACAAAAAAACATAAATTGAAATTAATTTATTAAATGGAATGTTTTAAGATTGTTTTGATATTTTGTATTTTCTTTAAAATATGTAATTAGTAAACAATTAAACTAATATTAAGAAAGAAAGAAATGGTTAAAACTGATTAAAAGAAATGAAATAAAATACACTTTTTTTGTTTAACTGTTTTAAAGAAATGTCGTAGTGAAACAAATGAAATTGATCTTTTTGTTTTCTTTTTAATATTACAATTAGTGAAAAGTTAAACTAATAAATAAAAGAAAGAAAAAGATTATGTGCACTGAAATTAATTTAAATAAAATAAATAAATTAGTATTGTTTTGTTATTTCTCATTTTTGTGTTTATTGTATTAAAAGAAAAAATGAACAAACTAGAAAAACAAAGAGAAATAATTCCAGAGAAAACAATTTGATCTTTTATTTATTTATAACCCCATACACTCTCATAGATTTTTTGATGCTTTCGAATCCCTGCGAGAATTCAAACTAGTGTTGTCTCTAACTATTCTAGATGGAATTTACCATCATACAATAGAATAGCCAAGCACATAAAGAATAAGAAGCAAAAAACTAGGTTAGACATTGAACAAAACAATGATGGTGAAGCTCAAGGCTTCTATCTGCATACAAGAAAATTGATTAACAATGAAATAATTCAGACTTTTAATACTACAAACTTAACAAGTAAATAGTTACCTTAAGAACACCATTAAAACTCGGCCTTGCTTCATTCCTTCCACCACTTTGCAAGATACCCCTGCTATCAATAGCTCATCAAATCCCTGATTTAAAATGAATGGAGGATGAATAATTTAAAATAATGAACCTCACTCAACTCTTTGCATACCTCTCATAAAAAAAAAATCCTCCTTTGTCCTTCCTATAGATTTTAACTTCGTACAATATTTTACTGCAAATAGATTTTCAATAAAAGAACAGAAAAGATACAATGGAAAATACACACATTACACAGAGATTTTTCCCTTGGAAACTCAAACTAGGAAAACCAACATATTCTATATTCATTCACATCATACATTGTTTACAATACAATATAAATATATGAGTCAACAACATCCAAAACCCTAACCCAATGACTTATATTAGTCAACAACCCTAATTCCTTAACCAAAAATAGAAAACCATCGATGAAAAACCATGTGTCGAAAAATCGCCTAAAAATGGACACGAAAACCAGTAAAAAAATTACGCTCGACGTACTGTAGACACTACTTCTAACCATGCAAAGAATATAACACATATCCAACACTGTCCCACTTGTTGTTTTCTTTGCATAGAGGGTTACATAGTCAACAATTTAGGGCAACAATGCCCATAGATCGTCTACACCAAGAGAACTTCTCAACACTCACACATTTTGTTAATGAATCTGCAACATTATTAAAAGTGTCCACCTTCATCAACAACACCTTATTTTATTCAATCATGTCTCTCACAAAGTGATATTGAACATCAATATGCTTTGTCTTTGAATGATAAACTGGGTTCTTTGCTAGAAAAATTGCACTTTGATTATCAAAATCTATCCTTACAACTTGTTTTGCCAACCCAATACCTGAACACAATATTTGTAACCATACTGCTTCCTTGCTTCCATGCTTTCAACTTATGTATTTGAAAGTGCCACTACAAACTGTCTTTTTCTCATCCAACTGATTGCTCCTCCAAATAGGTTAAACACATACACGCTTGTATATCTTCTACGATCCAAATCTCCAGCCCACTCTGCATCCACAAAGCCATGTATGTCCAACACTCTATCCCAACCTAGTCTTCCTTGGTAGCAAAATCCATAACTATTAGTGCCACACAAATTCCTGAAAACCCTCTTTACTATTGTCCAATGCTCATTTCCTAGTTTTGACATATACCTGCTCAAAACTCCCACTGCATGTACAATGTCTGGTATAATACAGACCATTGCATACATCAAACTGCCAACCACACTTGCATATGGAACATGAGACATGTCCTCCTCCTCTTCCTATGTATTGGGACACTGATCCACATATAACTTTACACCTACAAGAATAGGGACCCTGACTAGTTTACATTCTTTCATATTAAACCTCTGCAATATTGTCTCGACATATTTTCTCTGATTTAACTAGAGTTTCATGTATTTTTGATCTATTTTAATTTCCATTCCCAAAATGAAATTTGTAGCACCAATATACTTCATGTCAAATTTAGAGGACAACTAAGTTTTCACATCCTAGATAATCTCCTTGTTCTGTTTCCTATAAGCAACATGTCGTCCAAATACAAGGCCAAATAAATCAAATCATCACCAATTGATTTAAAATACACACAATGATCCTCTTTGCTTCTTGTGAAGCCAAGTCCCATCATAAAAGTATCAAATTTTTGATACCACATCATTAGTGATTTTTTTAAATCATACATGGACTTTTTCAGCTTGCATACCAACTCCTTCTTTCCCTTCACAACAAAGCCTTCTAGTTGTTCATATAGATTTATTCTTCCTAATCCCCATGTAGGAATTTTGTCTTCATATCCATCTAATCTAATTCAAAATAAAACACAACAACAACATATAACATAAATCCAATAGAAGTTAACTTGACAATGGGAGAAAAAATATCACCAAAATCAATTCCCTCAACCTAGGAATAACCCTTTTCTACTAACCAAGCTTTGTATTTCTCCACTTTTCCTTTTGAATTAAACTTCCTTTTAAATACCCATTTGACACCAATGTGATTTCTTCTAGTCAACAACTCCACTAGATCCCAAGCCTCATTCTTATCCAAGGCTGTCATTTCTTCAACCATGGCCTTTTCCCAAAGTTGTCCATCCTGTGAATCTATTGCCTCCTTAACCGTTCTAGGATCATCATCAATAATAGACAAAGAAAAATTTGAACGGAAATAAGGTGGAATATACCTTTCCAGTATCCTTTTTTCCCGCACCAATCTCCTCAATACTGGAGTATGATGATCTTCTTCTTCTTATTCATGTTCTTATGTAGAGTCTGATTCATCATCCTTTGGATCAAACTCTATTTTCTATGGTTCTTCCTTACTTGGTAGAACTTCATGTTTGAAAATATCCTTCATTTCTTTAAATACCACATCTTGGCTATACCCAACCTTCTTAATTTCTGGGTTCCGAATATTATAACCTTTGAGAACATCTTTATACCCAATAAATATACACTTTTCAACCTTCTTATATAGCTTAATCCTATTTTCCTTTGGAACATTAACATAGGCCTCATCCAAATACCTTGATATGTGTGAGATAAGGTTTCTTACCAGTGCATACCTCTTATGGAGTCTTGTCATCCAGTGTTGATGAGGGTGATCTGTTGACTAGGTAACATGCAGTACCCACTACCTCTATCCATAATTATTTCCCTAACCCGACACTACTGAGCATGCACCTTTCTTTTTCCATCAATGTCCTATTCATCCTTTCTACAATTCCATTTTTCTGAGGTGTAAATGGAGTAGTCTTCTACCTTGCTATATCGCACTTCTTACAAAATTATGCAAATTCATTCTCGCAGAACTCTCTACCATTATATGTCCTCAACACCTTAATTATTTTCTCTGTTTGATTCTCAACAAGATCCTTAAACTCTTTAAACTTGTCAAATACTTCAGATTTATTACCGAGGAAATGTATCCAAGTATTCCTCTAGAAGTCATCTATAAATGAGACATAGTACACAGATTTTCCCAATGATGGAACCAACACAGGTCCAAAAACATCACTATGCACTAGCTATAAAATTCCTTTTGCCATCGTTGCACTAGAGGGGAATCTTACCTGATTCTACTTCCCATATACACAATGTTCACAGAAATAAAAATCCAGAGAGCAGTTATACATACCTTCAACCATAGCTTTACCATGTATTAGTCAAAGACCCTTCTCTCCAATATTCCCCAGTCTTTGATGCCACATCATAACCTTTTCTCCAGAGACTGTAGGCATTTTTTCTTCTTCTGCTCCAATATCATGAACAATAGAACTATTACAACCATCACTAATAGTTCTTCCGTTCACCTTGTACAAAGTTCCAATCTAAACTCCCTTCAACAACACCATTGCTCCTCGAACCATCCTGCAGGTTTCTTTCTCAGATACCGTTTTTACTTGATCTGATGATGATATTTTAAATGAATGTGGTTGAGTTATTATGCATGCGTTTATTAACCATTCAAGAA
This sequence comes from Picea engelmannii, assembly GCA_009831015.1. NCBI lineage: Eukaryota > Viridiplantae > Streptophyta > Pinopsida > Pinales > Pinaceae > Picea > Picea engelmannii. The sequence goes on along the minus strand of WSFP011541924.1, from coordinate 6,929 downwards.
GCTTAATGAAAGAGGAATAATATAGGAGAATATATCACAACCATGAACACATATACAAAACTGAAATGAAGCAATAAAAACAACAAACCATAACAAGAGAAGTGATAACGAAGTTCGACAATCTCACCTACATCTCTAGGACTTTGTCTTAGTGGGTGAGGATTCTTTATTTCTATTCAAATCTCAATACGTATAGTACAAAAATGCCATAAGGCTATAATACTGTTCTGGTCTTTCTCTCCTAGATCTCTAGAACCCAACAGAAGAAACAACACTCAAAATAGATGACCGGAGCTCCCATAAACGACCCACAAAGATATGCTCCTCAAAATCTTCCCTGCATTAAAAATGGCTTTGTCTTGGCTTTGCTTCAACATAACTCTGCTCTGAATGTCCCTTTCGGTAACCTAACTTGGATAAAATTCTCATACTAACTCCTTTGGTATGTTTGTCAAATGCTACAATATCCGGATGGTCAAATTCCACCTCTTGATCAACTACATGAGATTCTGGAGTGTATTGGATGCTTTCCACTGGTGAAGAGAATGTGCCAATGGAATCTCCTACTGATTTCTCCTCAACCAGAGTAGCAGGAGTATATGAATCCTCCTCATTGGATTTCCTCCAGAATGGATGAGTTCCATCATCCCTGACAGGGTTTGGGCTTCTAACTGAAGGACTTCCTCCAAATGTCCTTGCTTTCGTTGCCAACATCAACATTCACATTATTTCCCTGTCTTCCTTGGGAATCTATACCAATCTTTTCAATTCAACATTCTCTCGCTGAATTGTTTGGTTAATCTCCTCGAGCTTCTGGAGTCTGGCTCTTGTCAAGATTTTCCCCATATTCACAGTTCCTTCAAAATTCAATCTTCTCTGATACCTCTTGATCTAGAAATCGAAGCTTAACAATTACACACTATGAACTCAATTTTATCAAGACCTTTTTCTGATGGTGCATGTGAATATGAAAATGACAAAGACTTAAATAATTCAGAGAAATAGAAAATATCACAAAGAAAGAAAACTATCAACTTCTTGTGTACAATTGGTTGATGGTTTTATTTCTTTGTGATATCTACTATTTCTCTTAATTATTTAAGTCTTTGTCGTTTTCATATTCACATGCACTGTCAGAAAAAGGTCTTGATAAAATTTAGGTCATAGTGCGTAATTGATAATCTTCGATTTTTGGATCATTACCCATATATCATCCATTTTTCTTAGAGAAATCAAATTTCTGTCCAATCCTGGGATGTGCAGGACACCATGCAGTGTTCTAATCCTTCCATCTATGAGCCTCAACTTGACTTTTCCTTTTCCTATGATTCTTCTTGTCGAGTCATCACCTAGGAAAACATTACCCCCATCATACCTTTCATATTCATAGAACCACTCCCTATGGGTAGTCATATGAAAGGATGCACCCGAGTCAACCAACCATTCCTCATGATCTACATGTGTGCTTGAAGAATCCAAATACACATCCCCTCATTCTTCCTTGGAGGTATTTTCTTTTGTAGAGGGAGCACCCTCATATCCCTTCACTTTCTCAACACTTTTGGATCTACATTTCTTCTTGAAGTGCCCTTGTTTTACACATCTCCATCATACCTTTACAAATTTTCCAAGATATTTATATCTACCCTTAGAATTAGATATCCCACTTGAGGACTTAGATCTATTTTTATCCTAGGAGAATCCTCTTGCAAATAATGCATATGTACTCTATCCTTCCATGTTCTTCCATCTCATCTCCTCCAACAACAAGGATGGGACCACATCATCAAAACTCAAGGTAGTTGTATTACTACATATGGCCAAAACCAGACTATCCCGCGAGTCTGATAAAGAGCACAATAAACTGATACACTTATCTTCATCTAAAATTTTAATCTCGACAGATAATAACTGACTTACCATAGTATTGAAGGCATTTAGATGCTTTGTCATTGAGTCTCCATCTCTCATCCTCAAGTTATACAACTTCTTCTGTAGGAATAGTTTATTTACTAGGAACTTATATTGATACAATTTCCCTAACTTATTCCATAACTCCTTGGTTGTAGCTTCCCCTAACACATTTAGTAATACTGAATCTGAGAGACAATCGGATTATGCTCTTCGCCTTCCGATCCAACTTTTTCTAGTCATCTATTGATGTTATTGTAGGTGCACTACCCGAATCCACCACAATCCATTGATCTCTGTCTACCAACATATCTTCCATCTTGAGATTCCACAACTCAAAACTTCTCCCATTAAATTTATCGATATCTATTTTCGAATTGCTCACCATTTCTTTTCACTTGAAGAATCAATACCACAAATATCCCACTACAACAAGGCTTATCACAGTCTCAGGCCAAACGCCTGAACACAAAGGCACCCCCCTGAAGCCAATAATTGCTCCAATCCCAAATGTATATTTTAACCCTATATAATATTTTACTGCAAATATATTTTCAATAAAAGAACAAAAAATATACAATGGAAAATACACACATTACACATATATTTTTCCCCTGGAAACCCAAACGGGGAAAACCAACATATTATATATTCATTCACATCATACATTGTTTACAATAAAATATACATATAGGAGCCAACAACATCCAAAACCATAACCCAATGACCTGGATTAGTCAACAACCCTAATTCCTTAACTGAAAATAGAAAACCATCAATGAAAAACTATGTGCTAAAAAATCAACAAAAAACAGACATGAAAACTGGTAAAACACAAAAATCGGGGGCACTTCCCCTGAACCCCTGTGCACAGGGGAGAGAGCCCCCCTCCAAACCCCTTGTGAACCCCTAGGAAGGGGATGCTACGCACCCCTCTTAACCCCTTGCACGCCCAAAACAATGTAGACACTACTTCTAGTCATGCAAAGAATATAACACATATCCGACACTTCCTTGTCTTCTCCTTTTATTCTTCAATGAGGTAGTTCAAATAGTTTAACTACCTTTTAGTTAGAAGGATAAATAAATTTAATTAAGTAGGATGACTTTATTAAATAATGATAAAGGATAATAATAAATAATAATTAATAAGTGTGGGGCAATAGGAGCAAGGGAGGTCATATTTTCCCTAGAAGGAAACCAAGAGCTTACGTTTTCATGGACCTTGGGCAAGGCTACAAATATCCAGGTAGAAGAATATGCTCTCCTTCTAGGTATTCTCTTAGCCATAGAACATGATTTTAATTCTTTAATCATACTTGGAGATTCGAAGGTGGTAATCAATCATGTTTGCAAGCATTCTCTCCCATAAGACATAAAACTATGGAATATCTTCATAAGGATTCACAAAGAATTGGAAGCCCTCACGTCTTCTCTCCCCTTCCATGTATCAGAATCTCAAGCTACCTTAGACGTTTGTGATCAAAGAGGAAGTATTCACACTAATGGACTTCTCTCCTACCACAACATCCCCTAGTTCTACATGTTTATGTTTTACTCTTGGTGGATAGGCCCTGAAAGGCACTCGATCCATTACATAAGCCTTAAAAATAATCGCCATTCATGCCTCATATGGGACTTTGGATTTGACCCGTATCTCTTTGGAAGAGTATGTGTCATCATAAATTGCATATAGATTTCTCCCACTTCATGAATCCATCCTCCTCCTCATCGATTTAAGCATGCGACACTTCTATCAATTCTGATCAATACTTCCTCCCACAAATTGAAATGATACCTCATTCATGAACCGATTTATTCATATCATTTCTATGGAGTCACCCTGTACCACCCCATCCATATCCACCTTCAGTAATCATGATCTATTTTTCTTGAATTGGATCCTCAAATTACATGAAAGGACATTACAGTTAAGGTTTTTGAATTTGGACATGTAATAGTCTTGGTGGTGGTGACCATTCACTCGTATAATTGGGAGAATAAAGATGGCTCGAGACATAGAGAGATACGTCACAGTAATATTGTCTAAAAAATTTACGAGATTCAAATTCCTGTAGTTGAGTTCTCTAAGGAACTTTTCCTCCCCGCAAAATTATAGTGCAGGAACTCAATGAGGTTCTAAATTGCACATCCTAGAAATGGAAAATAGAAGATCAATGCATGCGCATTGGAAACGAGAAGTGCATGAGGAGGAATATGTCATGTTGGAGAAATTTGTCTAAGCAATTCACATCCGATCGAACAACTTGTCATCCAAATTAGTCACCAAAATGGAATTGTTGATCGAATAGAATAACAAGAAACAAAGGATTGAGGACGAAGTGGGAGCAATCAAAACATAGGTAGAAGACATGCGCCAACATTGAATCTCTCCTAGACCCGAATGTGTAGAAACATGGATCTCGAAAGAATCTTCTTCATTGAGTCTTCATTCTTCATCGAGGAATGTGTACTGAACCTAAACAACCCTCCTGACCATGAAGTTGAAGAAACAACTCATCCTCCAAGAACAGAAGTAGAAGAAACAGATAAGAAATATCCTTAGTTTTTGTTGTTAAAGCATGCTATATTTTTGTATATTTTGTTTGGGAACCTTTCATAGGATATTCAATTGTAAGAGACATAGAATTTTTCTTGTAAAAAGGACAATAGTTGGATGACACATAGATATAGTCAATGCACAACTTGATTTTGAAAATTTAGTGCAGGCGAGCTCTGCCTCTGTAATATTTTCATTCTGTGAGTTCTCTCACAATTTTTTATTAATATATTTCCCAGTTTCTTTTAAAAAAATAAAATAATTAATAGGTGGGAATCCCCTATCTATCTCTTATTTGTTTTATTTCAACATTCCCTTGTAATTATACATGTTTGGAAAAACATCCTTTATATCTCCACAAACTAATAATGACTTATAACATGGGAATAATAATGAATTTGGGAGAGATGAAGGGGGTTTGTAATGTATGAAAAATGAAATTAAATGATAGGAGTGTATGATGCATGTTCATAATCCAAATATGATTAGTTTTCTCATACTCTTTCCAAAATATTTATGCCTTATACCAACCAAGATTCAAACCATATATCCAAAAACTGCCAATACATATTCTTTATTATAACCATTATACATTTATACAACATGGGAAAAATGAATATTTAAATGATGCATGATTTGGGATTTCATGTAATAATGTCTAGAAAGTGGAACAATGAGGGTGCTTGGTCATGTATGTATAATAGGAAACAAACCAAATATTTTTTTAAATGGTTATATCTTTGAATACAATCAAATGTTCTCATCCTCGACCCATACAATCAAAATTGTTGTAACAATATTGTCAATTGGTATTGATTTCATTAAATAAATGTTGGCCTTATAATGAAACTTCAATGACCCCATGTGTGTGTGTGTGTGTGTATCTTTTGTAGCAGAGCCTATTCTTAGATTTCAATTCCATGTGGTGACAAACATCTTATACCTTTGATGATATAGGTGGATATCAGTGGCCACCCACCTTTTCCAAATGGCTCAAAACAGTTTTCTGGCCATTTTGGCAATTTACTATTTTTAGTAGGTTTTAATTTCCGGGGCCATTTTGAGGGTCCAAATGAAGGCTTTTAGAGATCGAGGTTCTCAATGATAGCCGAAGGCATAATTGATCCCCCAAAATGAATCTCCTCAACAATACATTTCCAATGATCTATCACACGCCTAAAATGGAGATCGTATGCAAAAGTTACGACCCCGGGAAGTTGATGCACCAACTTACCCAAACGGGGCCCACACGACTTTTGGTGCTTCATCTCCTAGGGTTAGGTTTTTGGATGTCTAAGACTTTTGGCATTCCTGATTATTGTAAAAAGGCCTCCGGAGCCTCATTGTAACCATGTTCTTACGAATGCGAGTAGCCATCACATCTCTTCTCAGAGATAAGCTGCCACCATTCTAGCGAGTCTTTCACTCTGCATTTTTACAGTCTCTGTACATTTATTTCATTAATAGAAATCGTGTATTATTGTATCTCTGTGTTTATGGTTGCATCTCTGATATATTTATGTTATATTACTGGATATACGTGATATCTTTGTGCATTTCTTTATTATATCTCCGCTCTCATTTCGTGCCGAAAATAATCTGGATCAGTGGTATCAGAGCAGGCTGCTCTTGATCGTTTTTCAGTGCATGTCCCCGATGAGGTCCGAGTATAGAAAGTTGGGTCTCGAGCTTGTCTCTCTCGAGGAAAATCACTCTCGCACACCCAAGAAACCCTCAATGGTGGAAGAAAATAAAAACGATGGAGCAGACGATCCTATCAGTCTATTGCTTGAGCAAGCTCTCACACGACAGAGGGACGAAATGATGGAGAATTTTTCCCACATCCTTCAACGCCTACCAATAGCATCAGATGCATCTTCATCAAGCAGCCACTTTGGAGGCACCTCGCCTTTCAAGGTACAGGTTAATTTTGATATTCTCGTATTTGAAGGTCAAATAGATGCAGATGCCCTAGATAAATGGTTAAATCTGCTAGAAGGTTATTTCTTTGTTCATAATTTTTCAGACAAGGAAAAGATCACCTTTGCACTCCTTAAGGCTCTCCCCCATGTCAAACATTTGTGGGAAGCTTACTGGGAGCAGAGTTCCACAGAGGATTCTGGAATATATGGGGCCGAGCCGACTTGGGAATTTTTTGTGGATGCAGTAAAGGAACAGTACTACCCTGTTGGCAACTATGAGGAACAATACATGAGATATACCACACTGCGGCAAGAGAGGGGCCAAGAAATTCTATAGTTCACCAATACCTTCCATACCTTGCGCACCAAGCTAGGTATCAAATACTTCGAACAACATTTGGTTTTGAAATACCGTGGGGCTCTACACAGATACATCCAAACTGAAATGGATTTTCTGGACATCTCATCACTCGGTGCTGCCTATCGATATGCTGTTAAAATCGAGTAGAAATTTAAGCACCAGAACAAACGGGAGT
>WSFP011541923.1:0-11624 GCA_009831015.1 Picea engelmannii | reverse complement strand
AGGTCATTAGTGATTGGCCAACCCCAACCACACTCACTAAACTTCAGAGCTTCTTGGGCCACGCCAATTTCTGTTGCAAGTTTGTGCTGGGATTCTCTCATATTGCATGGGCCCTCAACCAAGTAACTAGAGGTGGCGGTAAGGAAAAATTTGTGTGGGGCATGTCCCAACAACAATCCTTTGATGACTTGAATAATCGTTTGTGCTCATCCTTGGTACTTTCATTACCGAACTTGCAACGTCCCTTTGAGATCGAGACAAATGCTTCAGACTATGTTGTGGGCACCATTCTCACTCAACATGGCCACCCCGTGGCATATCATAGTGCGACACTATCAGATGATGTCTGTAAGTACCCTACTTATGGAAAATAAATTTACTCCATTGTGAAATCCTACCGCCAGTGGAGACATTACATTTTTGGGAAGGAGACAATCATCCAAACTAATCACAAGACACTACAGTTCATGCAGATCGAAGGAAAATTGCAGAATGACCGCCATAAGAAGTGGTCAACATACTTACAACAATTCCATCTCAACATCAAGTATAAAAGAGGAAGTACCAACCTAGTTGTTGAATGCCTTAGCCAACCTCTAGTTGTGACACTCACCATGTTGCTAGACTCTTGCTACCACGAGACCTCCAAATGGCTCCACCTCTACGAGAAAGACCCTTACTTCTCCACCACCTATGAAATGTTGGGCGCCAACTCAGTGGTCACTAATTTCCATCTTCAGGATGAATTGTTGTGTCATCTAGGCCATCTCTTTGTTCCATCAAGTGAACATGTGAAGATGATTTGGGAAGCTCACTACAGTCGGGTGGCATGACACTTTGGTGTCGAAAAGACAGTGGCATTGTTGTAGAAACATTTCTACTGGCCGAAACTTTGACAGGATGTCTAAAAGTATATCAGGTCTTGCACCACCTGTGCTATTACCAATCCGACCACCAAGAAACATCGCCTATACACCCCTCTACCTACTCCTAACAAGATGTGGCAATCCATCTCAATGGACTACATGTCAGGCCTCCCATCCACCAAGAGGGGAAATGACTGTGTTTTTGTGGTTGTTGATCTCTTTTCCAATATGGCGATTCTAGCCACCTATAAGAAGAACATATCAGTAGAAGCCACTGCCAATCTCTTCTTTGAATGAGTATGGGTACATTTTGGGATCCCACAAACCATTATTTCAAACTGTGACAGTCGGTTCCTCAGCTCATTGCCTCTGGTCACTATTGGATACCAAGCTCACCAAATCCACTGCCTTCCACCCCCAGATAGATGGCCAAACTAAGGTTTTCAATCAGAGGGTCATACATATCCTATGCATGTACAATTAAAAACACCCCTGCACATGGGATGAGAGTCTTCCCTATGTCCATCATAGCTACAGCCGAGCCCTCCATAGCTAAACTGGCCACAACCCCTTTCAAGTGGGGTTGGGATTCCAACCATTGGACTCGATGGATGTTGAACTACCCCTTGCGACCACCTTGGATGACTCATCCCCTGCTCCACCAAAAGCCGAAAAAACCACCCATTTCATTGAGTGGATCCAACACATCTGCCAACAGGTTCAGGATATTTTACATAAGTCTAATGCCAAGTACAAGCAACGCCATGATCAACATCGGGTGCCACATAAGTTTCAGGTGGGTGACAAAGTTTGGTTGCATTTGGAGAAAGAATGCCTTACAGGGCCCTATCGGAAGCTTTTCCCACTTCGTTATGTGTCGTAAACCATCACCAAGTATCTAGGTGACAATGCTTTTGAGCTCAACATTCCCCCCTTCCTTGGTCTACATATATTCTTCAATGTGGCTCTCATTCGACCATATTTCCCACCATTATTGGACATCTCAGAGATAGCAGAGAAGTTAACACCAACAGAGCTCAACTATGACTGCATGCAATAGGAATCCAGTGATCATATTGTGGATAAAAATATCAAGGGCACTCGACAACAAAGGATCCAACTTTATCGAGTCATCAAAGTAGGGCAACTCTTGCACCAAGGCACGTGGCTTACCCGGGGCCAAATTCAGAAAAAAGTTCTTCACTTGATGGGGGAACTCAATGCAATGGATACCATTTCTTCCTAAGGAGGGTGGATTTATCTAGATGGATATCAGTGGACACCCACCTATTCCATTGGCTCAAAAAACAGTTTCCACCTTGCCAGTTTTTCGACAGTTTTTTGGGTTCCAAACTTCTAGGGTCGTTTTGAGGTCCTACATGACATTTTTTGGGGATTTGGGGCCCAGTGGACTATTGAAGGCACTTCCTTGGCCAGTAAAAAAATGTTCTTCTTGGTTAGACCTTTCCAATGGGCTATCGTGCTCCTAAAACGAAGATCGTATGCAAAAGTTATGACCCGGGAAGTTGATGTAATAACTTAACCAAACAGGGCCCACATGACTTTTGACGCTTTATCTCCTAGGGTTAGGTTTTTGGATGTCTAGGTTTTTTTACATTCCTGTTTATTGTAAAAGTCCTTTAGAGCCTCATTTTAACCATCTTCTTGTGAATGAGCGCAACCATCACATCTCTTCTCAGAGATAAGCCACCACCATTCCAACAAGCTTGTTTTCCACTGCATTTTACAGTTTCATCTTATTTCCTTATTGAATAGAAAACCAGTTTTATTGTATCTATGTTATTTTGTGTTAAGAATCTTTTAATAATCTGTATTCATTTCGTTCTACTCATAAAATCCAGATCAACGTATAGAATCAACCTTTATATCTATATCTATATGTATACCAGGAAATGAATCCGATATATATACTCAATACTAGTTGATTTTCCACTATGTACTCAGAAATTAAACATACACATATCAAGACCGAAATTTTCATTCAACAACTAAGACAATTCTTCCATTCACGCTTATTCAGTTTGATTTCCTTATTTTATTCTTTGTAATAAGTGGTTCCTCCCGATCGCAAGTAAGTAGGTCGATGAACAAAGAAGATATAAATGTGACCAAGTGTATATTGTTTGTTCAATCCTCTTATTTATTTACCCTTGGATTCTTAATATGTAGGGAGACCAAACCAGACTTACACTTGTCTTAATGTCTGTATGGATGGCATACGTTGTTTTATGTGGTTGTTTTGTGGACTGTTAATATGCAAAGGGAGACCACCTAACACTATTTGTCTACTAAACATGCCAACAAAAATTTCATTGACACGACTGGGACTGATGTGTAAGAAAAATTAAAAAATAAAATTTTATTGATTAAACTAGTTGTTTTGGATAGGCATCCATATAATTGTTCCCAGTACTTACATGTTGAGGGACTGATACCCTTCAGTGACATTTACATCATCCTAGGGAATTCCATACATTGAAAACCCATTTCTTAAGTTAAATGCATATGGCTTCCTTACCTCCAGTAACTATTGCAAGTTTTTTTCTACATACTAACTATCCCCTCATTTGCGGCTGGTTTTCTTGGCATATCCTATCACTGTATGTCTTAATTCATAAATTTTATTTGGTTGGTCGGGTTCATTTATGTCGTTCCTACAAGAGAAGGGGGTGTCGGAAAAAATATTATTGTTGTTTCTTAACCAACCGAATCCACGGATTCAACGACTACTGCAGCTCTAGTAGCTACCTCTGCCTTGGTCTAGCTAACTCATTTTGGTCCGCTACCATGTAATCAATCTTAGAATCATCCTCAGCCTTCACACTAGTGAATGCCATCTTGAAATATTTAGAAACCAGTTGTTGATTCTCCCTTGCAACCTCCATGTCCGGGAACTATATGTTATTGTAATAAGTAGGTCCCAATTCCTCCGCACTATGATTGAGCAACAAAAATTCTAAGCTTATAGAAGACAAAGATTTTCTCACTAATTTTCTTTTGTTGTATTTCTATAAAAGTAATGAAAATATGTTTTCTAAAATGTGATCTTGCCTCCTCATTTTCGGTCATAATATTTCTAGAGAAATTATGATACAATGTTTTTTTTTTAGGTTACAGGGAAGCGCAAGTGCAAGGACCATGTTTGTTTGTGTTTTTTTGGAGATGATGTGTCAACATGATAAATCTCGTCAACACTGATGGCTTCAAATCATATAATTTCTCTGAAAAATACTAGCGCAATATCCATATGGAAAAACCCTCACAAAGTTGTAAGTATAATTACAAATTTTATACTGGAAACTACTCTTTTGTCTCTAGATATTCTCTCTATAATCCATATGGAAAATCCCTCACAGAGTTTTAAGTATAATTACAATTTTTCTACTGGAAACTACTCCTTTTCTATCTAGATATTCTCTCCACTCACTTTATAGGTATTAATATCTTGTTTGAATCTTACATATTTAGAATTTAACATCACTTCGCTAGTTTTATACTATCAGTGGTATAATAGTTCTATATGTTGCATATTTGAATTAAAAGAAACAAATGCAGCAACAAATACACACATGCAGATGGATTTTGACATGGGAGATCATAAGTCCCTTCACATTCATCCAACAACTTCCCCTCGTAACCTTATATTCACAATACAACCAAAAAAAATTAGGTGAATATCAGTACAAATTAGATTAGTAATATGGGCAGATAAAGTTAAGAGTTCCAACCCACTAAAGGCCTTCAGTTCGAGACCTCTTATGGACGAGACATGTTTGAGGGATTTTCTCCAATCTTCAAGCACTATAGGGTCGTATCTGCTTGAGTATACTATCCATGGTGTTGACCTTTAAAATCAGAGAGCATTAGGGAGAGGTTTAGAAAACTACATACATAGAGGCCCTTTTCAGCAACATGTGCATCCCCAAGATAGGTGCATTCATGAGTTTAGTTTGACCAACCTGTTTTTTTTGTTTTTTTTTCTACTAGCCCGTAAAACTGGTTAAGGGATAGTAGGTGAATTCATGAGTTTAGTTCGACCAACCCGATTTGTTTTTTATTTTTTCTACTAGCCCGTAAAACTGGTTAAGAGATAGTAACCATGACCCCATTGACTATAGCTTCGCTCTCAAAAAGTGAGGAAGTTAGAAGCCAAATAGGGGGTAAGAGATTAGGTTGGGCAATACTGGTCGATTAGAGATCAGGTTGGGAGATACATTGATGTAGATCTTAGAGCTTAAGAAAAACACATTATGAAATGCATAATAGTTGTACACTGTAATCTAATTCCATGTGCATGCATGCATGTGATCTAAGCCCAGTGGTGGAGTGGAGATGGTGTGAAAGCTATGGCTGTATTAGATCTAAGGCCAGGCGGTGGGGTGTGAAAGTTATGGCTGTATTAGATGTAAGGTCAAGTGGTGGAGACGGTGGGAGTATTTTTCAGATTTGAAATCTTTGTATTTTTTGTCAAACTAGTGAAAGCTCTATATTTGTCGGACTAGTGAAATATTTGTATTTGTCATACTAGTGCAACAGAAGTGTTAATGCACCTATAAATAAGGGTAACAAACTTATAGGTTATATGTAACAATGTCAAGAATGAAAAGATTACATATTGCATATAATCCTAAATCCTAAAAAGCTAGGATATACAATTGCATATAATCCATATAATCCTAAAAATCTAGGATATACAATGAAGAAAATATATGATTTCATATAATCCTAAAAACATAGGATATACAATGAAGAAAATACCTCGGGAGTGGCAAAGTCATATAATCCTAAATCCTAAACAACTAGGATATACAATTGCATATAATCCATATAATCCTAAAAAGCTAAGATATACAATGAAGAAAATATATGATTGCATATAATCCTAAAAAGATAGGATATACAATGAAGAAAATACCTCGGGAGTGGTGAAGTCTGCAATAAGACTTCGAATGTTACAACCAATAAAATTGTAAATAAATAATTTTTCACAAAATATTAATAAAAAATTACGAACCATGCCATGTTATTGATGGATGTGCTCATTTTTACTGTTGGGATAGGTATTATTCATGAGACATATATTGTAGCTTATAAGTATCCAAAGACACTTCAGATAGAGACAACTTTTGTTCTAAGTTCCCAGAAATACAGTTGAGCAGAAGAGCCATGCAAAGAGTGTGCAGGCTAGGTTAAGACTCAGAGTTGCAATTCTAAGCAAAGGAATTAAGACTGTTGTTGTAGGTGTGAGTGGTATCTCAATAGGAGGATGCCCCCTCGAAGAGGCAAGTGAATAGGAGAGGATCCCTTCCATAATAGGATCCATTGTATGGTGTTTCCCTACCTCAAGGGTTTTCTCTATATTCTTGTGTTTATGTTATGGTGAATGGTTTATGGTTTATTCTCGGAATTATTGAAGTATATTTGCAGATCTGCATGCTATAAACGTAGGGATATAATCGATGTATTAAAAGTCAACGATGAACTAATAGTGTTTCAATAGTAAATCGAACGCTAAAGTCCCTGACTTACCTTCGACGAGGACTAATAAGTTCATCGTTTTGTAATTTTACACAATGGTTAACAAGTGAAAATGTAATGAATATCACAATTTTAATTCCTAAATTCAATATACCAAATTATTGGAATGCTAAACTTTCTTTATAGAAAAAATTGAGCTTTTCTTTCTTAAATATTGTTTTTCTAGGTGGAACAATGACAAGAGCATACCATAAGTTGCAAACATTGCATAAAACCTTCTACCATTGAATTCTAAATATTGTAATTTTTAAATATAAATGTATAATTAATTCACAGTAATAAAGCGTTCCTTAATATGATGCACACTTTGTTTTTCAATATATAATATCACTTTTGGTTATATTGGTGTTGGTCCATTATAACTATATTATATTTTTATTTTTTCAATATATATTATCTCTTTTGGTTATATTGGTGTTAGTCCATTATAACTATATTATATTTTTTCATTTTGACGTGTTTATGTACTTCTAGAATGTATGCTTTTATTTTTTATTCCATTTCCTTTAGAGTTGTGTTCTCAATTTTATATTAGCAATTATTTGATATGTGGACTAGAATATAAGATGATCTATGTTACTTCTCGAAACTAAGGAACTCATCCATTAGATTCCACCTTTTATCTCCAAACTTTTTTATACTTTTGCTTTTGCCTCCCATTGTCTTCATAATTCCAAAATGGGTGGCGTGGCTCTAATTACTTCTCTGCTAACTTCGTGCCACCATTGTAATCAACTAGGTCAATATGGAAAATTATATAGAGGTCGCATCCATGGAAGAGGATCAATGGCCAATGAATACAAAGAGGTAGTCAACCAAGGTCAAATAACATGCACCCAAAGAAGATTTGGTTGCTTAGTCAAAGTGATGCAGGAGCATCTTTGGTTTTAGGAAATTGGTTGTATCACCCAAAAAATATTTCAATTATGTACAAGTTAGTTTAGGACGAATAACGATGGTTGCAACTCTACTCTTCAGCTCGTGCTATTACTCCTTGTTATAATTGACAATGTTGCAAATCCACGCTATAGGATCTGTCAACTCGATGTAACTCTTATGATGCAACTCCATGCTACAGGATCCGTGCTGCAACTCTACGCTATAAGAATTACACTGGAATTTTTATGTTGCTACTCAACATTATGATTCCAAATTCAGTCCACGCAGCTTATGAAGATTAAGTGCCAAGTGAAAATCATTGGCGAAGGAAGAGGAAATGAATTGATTTGGGAAACGGCTATGCAATGAATGATCATGACTATTCATATTCCCAATGGAAGGTGAAATGAATCGATAGATGAGATATAAAAAGGAGGAATAAATAAATTGCGGGGGGGTTCATTCTGTCTATATGGAAGGGAAGTTTCCCTCAAGTTCAATTGAAGTGACATAGATTGCCATAGATAACAATATCGAGCAAATAAGGTGTAATATGAAGAATAACAACACAATAAATCGATTCTAGTATGGTGAAGAAAGATGTATTTCTCGATTACATTGTAATGAGATGCATTCTGCAATAAATAGTAAAGGCAAGGATTCACAACATGTTTCTATTCTTCTAGTTGTAATTAAATTCTTTTATTTCAGTCTTAGTAAAAACAAATGAGTTATTTGTTGTATGTTCAAGCATGAGTTCCATTGTGCATTCTGAAATTAGAGCATAGTCCTATAGGTGTGTGAATTGTTGCAAGTATGTGTGTTTCATCAAGTGGTATCAGAGCATGACGAGGTTCATGAGTTGTGAAAGTACAATGCCTGAAGGTAAGGCCTGTGAATGTTGGTCCGAGTGAGGGTTGCAAGAAAACTTGTAAGAATGTCACCACAAAGAGCAGGAGAAACACGAGGAGATGAAAGGAATAAGGAACTCGAATAATTAAGAATAATAATAAAAGAGTTGGAGAATAGAAGAAATGGAGAAGTTGAGTTAGATTCAGAATCTGAAGAAGAGATTGAAGTTGAACAAAATATTGAGGGAGGAGACCCAACAACGTGTTTGATATCCTTCTTGAGTAATAGAGGTAGCGCAAGGGTTGAATTTTCGTGCTATGATGGAAGTCTAAAGGATGAAACTCTTATATAATGGATAGAAGAGCTCGAAATATACTTCAAGTATGAGAATGTTCAAGATCCAAATTGTGTTTGTTTTTCCATTATGAAGTTGAAAGGACATGCTGTACTTTGGTGGGATATGTTGCAAAAATATAGAGTAGATAACATATTAGAGAAGATTATAACTTGGAAGAAGATGGTTAGTAAAATTAAAGAGAATTTTTTACCTGTTGATTACCAGTAGAACTTGTGTAAACAAGAACATAATCTCAAGTAGAAAGAGACATTTGTGTGTGAATATACGAAATAATTATTCAAGTTGTCACTCACATCAGGGATAAAAGAACCGAAGTATCAAAGCGTTGCAATATAGGTGAATGGATTGAAGTACCAGATTCATGATGAGATGAATACACATTACTTTCGAAATGTAGATGAAGCCTAGCAGGTTTCTTTGAATGTGGAAGAAAATATTGATAGAATATTACGATAAAAGTTCTAGGGAAAAGGAACTAGAGGTAGAGGAAGAGCAAGTGCTACTAAAGATAATGAGAAGGAGGATGAGGCAACCAATAATAATAATAATAATAATATATTTTTTAGGTCACAGCCAAGACATACACCAAATTGGTGTATGAGACCTCCTCTGCCCAACGATTTTACTAGTAAAGTTTATGGAGGTATACATACCCTAGCCCCCTCTGGATTTGAACTTGTGACCTCTTAAAAGAAAAAACATGTTCTTAACCATTATACCCACTCATGATGTATACAAGAGGAATAATTTCTCACAGAGGCCGAGGTTTTGGCTGCGGTAAGTATGTAATTACATTTTTTAATTGTGGAGTAGAGGGTCACAAAGCATTGGAATGTCTAGAGAGGAAGAACACAACAAGAAGAAATGAAGCTAGGATGCAAGTCACCCAAGCATATGAGACATCAAACTATAGTGGGAGTGTGGAAGTACTCCAACAAGAAAAAGGATTAAAATTGATGTTGAGAAGAGTATTACTCGAGCTTGAGACAAAGGAAGCAAGAGAACCTGAACAAAGAAAGAGAGTGTTCAAAACTAAATTTAAAATTCATGATAAGTGTTGTAATATTGTCATAGATGGGGGGCGTACAAAATATTTGGTATCCAATAAGGTAATGGATAAATTGAAGTCTGAAAAAATTCCTCATGCTAATCCATACTAAGTTTCATGTTTGCAAAAGGGACAACAAATGACTGTGATTGAACAATGTTTATTCAGTTTCCAGATTGGAAGTTTCAGTGAACAATTTTTATGCAACATGATAGAGATGGATGCATGTCATGTATTTATTGGGAGACCACGAATGTTTGATAGAAATGTATTCCATTATGGTAGAGAGAATTCATATGAATTTGTCAAGGATGGAAAGCATTATAAGTTGGTACCAATGTTAGAAAATAATATGGACAACATTAACGACAAAGAGATGGACAACAATAACAACAACATTATGTAGAATAGTAATAGCAAGGTTATGAACAACAATAATAGGAAGAATATGCATGGTAGTAACAATCAAATCATGTTATGTTCTTCTAAAGAGTTTCTAAGAGAGAAAAAACATGGTGGTTTTTGCTTGGATATAATGCCAAAAATGATTCAAGAGATGAAGAAAAGGGATTTTATATCAACCAAGATTCAACACTTGTTGAAATAATTTAAGGAAATTATAGTAGATGATTTACCAACAGGACTATCTCTATTGAGAAGTGTATCACACTAGAATGACATGTTACCAAAATTGAGTTTTCCAAATAAAGAACCTTATCGAATGACTCCAGCAGAGAGTGAAGAGGTAAATAGGAAGGTACAAAAGTTACTTGACAGAGGATTAATTCGAGAAAGTTTTATTCCTTGTGCAGTACCAACAGTTTTGACACCAAAAACGAATGGTGAGTGGCAGATGTGTACAGATTCACGAGATATTAATACAATTACCATTAAGTACAATTTTCCTTTACTAAGAATGGATGATCTCATGGGCTATTTGAGTGGCGTTGAGTACTTCATGAAGATTGATTTGAATATTGGTTATCATCAAATTAGGACAAGGGAAGGTGATGAATAGAATACACCGTTCAAGAAAAAATATGGGTTGTTCAAGTGTTTAGTTATGCCATTTGATTTAATTAATGCACCTAACACATTCATGAGGCTGATGGACGAAGTTTTGAAACTATTTTTGGGAGAATTTGTTGTCGTATACTTAGATGAAATACTAATTTCAATTAGGAGAAAAGAGGAACATTTGGAGCACGTGAATAAGGTGTTACAACGATTGAAAGAGGAGGCATTGCTGATAAATCTAAATAAGTGTATGTTTTTGAAAAAATATATTGTATAGTTGGGTTTTGTGGTTTCCAAAGAAGGTTTAAATATGGATCCCAAGAAGGTAAAATCATTTTTTGATTGGCAGATGCCTAAATTCACTTTTGACATGCGTAGTTTCCATGGGATGGCCAGTTTCTATAGGAAATTCATTAGAAATTTAAGTCATATTTGTGTGCAGCTTATTGAATGCATGAATAAAGGCACATTTCAATGAAAAGTAGTAGCAACGAATTCATTTGAAGATTTGAAGAAAAGGGTGACAAAATAGCCAGTATTGGCACTTCCATATTTCAATAAGGTATTTCAAGTAGACTGTGATTCAAGTGGGACATTGATTGGAGAATTTCTTAACCAAGAAGGTAGACCGATATCATTTTTTAGTGAAACGTTGAATGAAGCGAGGAAGAAATACTCTATTTATGATCATGAATTTTATGCTATCATCCAGGCCTTGAAGAAGTGGTGACATTACTTTCTTCCAAAAGGAGTTTGTTTTATTTACTGATGACAAGTTGATGTAGTACATTAACAACTAAGGTAAATTGAATTAGAAACATTCTAAATGGGTAGAAGTTTTACAAAGTTTTATGTTTGTTTTAAAAAATAGGTTAGGGAAATCAAACAAGGTTGTTTATTCTTTGAGTCAGAGGACAATATTTCTAAACACCATGCTAGTTGCAGTGGTAAGTTTGGAATCTGTGAAAGGGTTGTATTAAGAGGATGCATATTTTGCAAAGGCTTGGAAAGCATGCAGAGAACCATGGAGTATGGACCGAACACC
>WSFP011541922.1:0-11624 GCA_009831015.1 Picea engelmannii | reverse complement strand
TAATTGTTTTCTTATATGTAGATGATTTTATATTTACAAGTGATTTTCGAATAGAAGAATTCAAGTGAGTCATGAAGGATAAATTTGAAATGATTGATTTGGGGCTTATGAGATATTTTCTGGGAATATAAGTTCACTAGTCCAAAACTGGTATATTTGTATCACAGTCCAAGTATGTGCATGAAATATTGAACAGATTCAATATGATAAATTCAAGAGCAACCCCAACACCTATCATAACTGGATTGAAGTTAAGAAAGGAAGATAAAGGGTCCAAGGTGGATCCCACTATGTTTAAAAGACTGATAGAAAGTCTTATGTATCTCATAGTGAAAATACATGGTATTATGTATGAAGTGAGCCTAATATCAAGGTTCATGGAAACTCCAATAGAATCACATTGGAAAGAAGGAAAGATAATATTGAGATATGTGAATGGAACAATAGATTTTGGCATTAAGTACTCCACTTCAAAATATTTCAGACTTATTGGATACACTGACAATGATTATGGAGGTAGCATATATGACAAGAAAATTACCCCTAGGTACACATTTCATTTTGGAACAAGTATGGTATCATGGGAATCAAGGAAGCAACCTGTTGTCACATGAAATTTTCAGAGTCTTGTGGGTTCGTGGTTTCTACCTAAGTCTATACTTTTTCCCTGTCTCTATCCTTTTCGAATTGACAAGTCTTAAGTTTGTCCCCTTTCGTTGTGTAAAGTCATATTATGTGTGCCCTTTTTCGTTTGTGTTCCCTGGTTTCCCTTAATGTCCTACCCGAAAGGAGTCTTGGCCCCAAACCCCTCTGTTTTCCCCAAAGGATGAACACTTGTCTCCTTTTTCAGTCACTAGTCTTCCTGTTTTCACAGACCACATCCACTCATCCACATTATTGATCGTGCATGCCACAACCATGGACACAAAGGGGGACATACAAAGAAACCCATGTTGGGCTTAAAAGGAACATGCAATTTTAATATTTCAGCAGGGGAGATTTAAGGAGCAGTTAGAAGGGCATAGTGCCAGAGTAGAAGGTCCAAATACTGGAGGCCCAAAGAGAGCATGAGATGTTGATATCGAGGGGGACAGGTGGCATCCAATCCAAGTGTTCAAAGAAATGATCTTCAAGAGTTTCAAAGTGAGAAGTTCATAAAACTTTTGAATGTCTGAAGCTTGAACTCCTAAAGAAATCATGGACCATTGATCTCAAAATTAGCTAGGAGTCGTTGATCTTAGTGGCAGTGCCTCCCCAAGGTCCCAAAGGACCAAAGTTCCTAAAGTGATAAAGTGGCCGAAGGCCCGAAGTGAATATGAGTCATTGATCAACAATAGCCACGTGTCGTTTGATCTATAGTTCTAGGTAAAAAATTAGAAGGAAAAATAAGTTTGCGTTTTGATTCTCCTGGAGCCCAGAGACCTAGAGTGGATCTCGGTCATCCATTCAAGAAGACATGCATCATCAGATCGATGGCTTCGGGTAAAGGCACTTGGAATCCCAGGTTTGATTTTTTATTCTCCCGTAGCCTAGAGACTCAGAGTGGATCTTGGTTGTCCAATTGAAAGAGCCATGTGTCTCTAGATCCATAGCATTGGGTAAAATCACAACAGGTAAACAATAGTTATCCTCCCATCCCTGTAGAGCCAAATGCATGTCGACTATCAACACATATAGGTGACACCCTTATGGTTTTGACACGTGGCCCTCTTTTCAAGTATTCTCAGAAACGACTCCAACCTATTTTCAAGTGAAACATGTTACCTCTCCATCCACGACACATCAACATGGTGACATCTTCAGATCATCCTCCAAGAGGTTTTATTGTTCAACACCAAAATTAGTTCCCCACCCGAAATAACACTTTTGGCAGATCCTAAAGTTGGTGGGAAAGTAAGCTTTGTGGTGGCACCAAATATAGCCGATGCGCTAGATCTCAGATCGTGACCAGATTAGTGGCTACATTCTATTACAAGAACACAACATGCTCGGGCAATATTTTTCTTGAGCGGTCCCGCAATGGAAACCATGGTATGGAGAAAATACTACACGGTGAAATGTGATGGATTGCGGGCCCAAAAGAAGTATGAACCCAAACCACCTCTGAGTGGCCCGACAATTACATGTTTATATGGCATCCTATCCGAGAGAAGAAAGTGGCTGCACCCCTGACCATTAAGTCTTCAATCTCCAAGGAAAAGTAGTTAATGGAAGGTAGGTTTGGTGGTTGAAACCTCGGGTCAGCCCATAAATGGAAGGCATGGAAGTATCGACCATGGGGATTGATCCGTCAGCCCTTGGTACCCTTGTGAGCATATTTCCTTATAGACCCATGCTGATCTTAGCTTGCATATGACAGAGGGAACGCACTTTCAGTCTGACAGAAGAAGTCGCCGACACAAAACTTTGATTGTAGTGATCAGATCACACTCCTGATAGTCGGGGAGTGTTCTAAGAATAAATAGATAGTTTTAATATTTGGTTATGGTCGTCAAATGGTTGAACAAAGATCCCTATTTTGTAATTTTTTAATGCCAGAACTGTTCTCTAGTTATGTATAAGATTTGAGACTTTCATATTAATAGAAGTCATCCTCTTTTCATCTCTTTCTAAAAATTGTGCTAAAACACTTGGGCATGGAGGATCCAATCGAGGGTTCTTATGTTGTTGTAATGTAGGTTTGATTGCAACGATATCGTGACTAGTTTTAGTCAGATTCCTTGTGATATTTTTCCCTCTTACATTGTGTCAGTACTCTGATCTACAAGAGAAAATAATCTTTAATTTGGTGCTATGTTCGAGTGGCACATGTGTCAGATACATGCATGCTACTAGAAAAGTGTTATTCTCACAGTGCCATCATAAAACATCATATCATTTTTTAAGTAAAATCCTTAAAATCTTTTGGCTAGTGTATTATCCTCCAATTTTTTCATCAAATCTCTCATTGATCAATTTTTACTAAGATTTTCTTATGACCTGCATTCCAAAAGCATTGTTAGTATTGCCTAAATCCTAGATTTATGTTTTTTTTTTTGATTTGCAATTTGTTATTTTTACCAAAATAAAAAGTGGTGTGTGCATTACAAAGTGTCTAAGCCATTATTTAAACCAAGTCCAAATCCTACATGCCTAATCTATCAATATACTAAATTATTTTTATACCTAAGTCTAATCCTATCGGGTTTGATGGTTTGTTTTAAGCCATTCCATGAATCGACACACACAACCATTCCATGAATTGACACACAAATCCATTCCATGGATAAAGCCTATCGACCTACCAAATATGGAGTCATGTCCACATGTCACACTATCATATATGCTAAACTCAGGTCGAACGCAAATCTCGATATAAACCAACACATAAGTCATGTAAGCCAAGTGCACCAATCAAGTCAAAACCTAAAGACAAATGCCCAATTTCTAGGCAGATGATTGTGTGCACATATGTCTAATGGTGAACATAGTCTAGTTGTTGAAATGTTTGACAGGTCAAAGACATCTGGTCATGAGGAAAATTCACGAGCAGGTTGATTTGCATCGAGCTGCAAGGTTTGAGTTATCCACCGTCAGCTACTAGAATCAAGGCATCATATGCATAGAATTGAAGTCTATTGTGGAAAGATATAGGGATCAAAGGGGTTTTACAATATCATGTCATATACACATGTAAATGTATGTCATTTCCTTCTAGGTCCAATCTATAATATTTTCCACAGGTGGATCTATGTTGAAAAACTTGTTGTTGCTTAGGATGAATCACACTACTTTGGGAATTTTAAGATTTTGAATTTAGAAATTTCTAAATTCAGGAAAAAAGATGGATGTTCTTTACAAGTCTCACATGTAGTCTTATTGCGGTATCATTGCTTCAGTCATTTCAATATCTCTAATTCTTCCTAGATTGATTAGCACATCGATTCTTGAATCGAGCGTTGCAGATCAGACGAGAAAGAAGATACCCGTGTTATGCAAATTTTAACAAGATTAATATTTATATTTCCTTGGAGAAGATCCAAAGGTGAAAGATGCTAGACAATTTTCAAATCAAGATTTCCTGGGTTGAGCGATCATTAGATAGTGGATTGGAGGAAGTTTTATGTCAAAGAAATTGAATTATATAAGTCCTAATAAGCATAACACTACAAAGTGATTTGTCTTAGAGTTTATCCTCTTTAAAAGATGTATATAACTTTTGGAGAGTTTTCCTACTTCAGTAATACTGTCTCTCTATTCTCATAAGGGTGCAAATTTTTTCATTTGAATGCTTGTTCTGTTATGGATGCATGTTATACCCAAGAACAGGAAACTAGAGCTTTGTCTTTTATAGTAAATACTAACAGGAAAAGTGCAACTTATGCAATATAGTCCTGCAAGAGATAGAGCATCTCTACAGTCAAAGGCACCACTCAGCAGAGAACAAGAAATTTCAGCAAATTCCATCTTGTATTTTGTTTTTTTTTCATGAAACGTTTTGACAAAGTAGTCACAACAGAACAAAAATCAAAGCCAACACAATCAACATGAGGAAGTTCCTATTTAGAAGTAGGAGATTTGTTTCTCGAAGGTATACACAAGATCAACGGGTGGAAAAATCTTGGTCAAGTGGACTTCTTCTAGATTCTTGTATGATGACTGATAACTTATGTGGCGAAGATGATTCGAGAAGATCTCGTTTTCCTCAAGGATAATTCATGTGGCACTGGAGGACTCAATTTTAGATGCGATCCAACCCCCTAGAAATAGGATCAAAGTTGTTGTTGTTCTATTGGATTTTACTTAGAGATTTGATTAGATTAGAGAAACATTTCTTTAGGATCAAAACTGATGATTATAAATCTATAAATATTTTCAATGAAATATTGAACAGGGGGAAGAGGCTTGAGAGGGTGAGGCCTGGGAAGAATTTGATGAGATAGCCAGCTAGTATGTGTTATTGTAAGCCTGAGGACATCTTATTTTGTGATCGCTTCTGACATTGAAGATCTATGAAAATTGTTTTTATCAGATTGTGATTTCCCTTGTTTTTTCGCTCTTTTTCATCTTCCTTGAATGAATTGCAGACATTGAGAATCAATGGCTACCCATGGATAATAGATTCTCAAGAAGTAAAGATTTTGTTGTGACTACCTACTATTTGTGTGTTTTGTTTCAAGTACCATTTCATCCATTCTACTCTTTGTTTATTCCCTATTCTTCTACCCATTTTTATATAAACTTCTTATCTGACATGCAATTTGTTTGCCTTCAATAAATAGGGTTTTTACTTGACTCCATGCCCAATGGTTTTTCACTGATTTGCATTTAGCCTGTTTCTCTTATTCTTTCTCTTTCCATCTACCTGATCCACCTTCTTTCAAAATCCTAAACACATCATTATTTATAAAATCATTGAAATAACTGACGATGTGCTAGGCTTGACCCTATAGTAGTGTACGGGAAACTTCTAGCACTAACATATTTTGGCGTCATTGTCTAGGACAAAGCGGCGAAGAAGTCTTCCTTGGGAGAACGACAATGATCAGATCCACTTCTTGATGGTGAACAAGGAGAGGACATATGTTTGACTATAGACCTTTCACCATGGTGACTCCACTGTCTAAATATCAATAGGTGACTCCACTGGGGATCCAAGTATGGAAGCCTTTTTGGCTCAAATGTTTTCCTTTTTTGAATTTTCAGATGTAGTTGGTTTTCCAAACCCAATGCTTAGTAGATATGAATGGGAAGGTATCCTTCCTACATTTAAAGGAGAGTATTGGAAGGTTCTGGCCAAACATCTACTGGATTTTCATGAGTTTATTCATGGATGTTAGATTGTGCATGAGGATGTCAAGATCGATCCTTTCAGATACTCGTTGAAGGGAGAAGCCCTCGACTAGTGCAGATCTCTTCCAGCTTCAAGTATTAACTCGTTGGCAAGTTTTCATAATGCTTTCAATATATTTTGTAAAGAAAAATTTTCAGTTGAAATTCTTTTAGAAAATTGTTGTGATGTATTTGAGAAGCATATTCAACAGAAAGCAAATTGTTCTCCTGATGGTAAGGATGAAAATTATGTTGTTGAGAAATATCATCAAGATTCAATTGATGACAGGGACAAATATTTCATAGTTGTAGATGCATTTAATCTTATCTCTGATGCACATGTTGTTTTTTATTTGAATGAAAAAGTTCATGTTTATGATGAGTATAAGGAACAAGTATTTCCTCAGCATATTTTTGTTGATAAATCTGATAAACATAACAGTAATGATGAAGGTTATCAACATCATGTTATCTTTATGGTGATAGAAGTTGTGAAACAAATTTATGAAAACAACCTGCACATTAGTCATGAACAGTTGGAACCCGTATATGGCAGTATCAAGTAGCAAGCAGAGGTTCCCATTTTCAGATATCAATCTACTTCTTTCTATGATCTGGTAGCCATTTATATGGAGTTATGTTTATTAGAAGATTTCATCCTTGCTATTTTTGGAATTAAATCAAATGATGGTTGTAGGTATGTGTTACAAATTAAAATTCTATTACACATAATGAATTCTTCTATGATTTCTATCTACATTGAAAGAGCTTTGGTAAATGGTTTGATGTTATCATGGCTTCATTGGAAGCATGATGCCACATGATGAGCCAGTTTTTACTAGTTAGAAGTAGGAATATATAGAAGAATATGATCACCATCAAGTATGAGATTCTTTTCAGTCTGTTAGTTTGTAGCAGAAAGTTTGGTTTCAGTATTTTGTTAGAGTTTGAATAAGTTGCAGAAGTTGGGGCTTGATTTGAAATTATATTGATTGACTCCATAACCCAATGGACTAGGCACAACACAAAAGAATGTGTATGTTTTCAGAGACAAAACTTTGCAAGTTTCGTTGCACATATGAACAGAGGAAAAGGCACAATGGTCTTCTTGTTCTTGATACCTCACAGGGAGAGCATCATTCCCTAGAAGGAGCCAGTGTTAGTACTCTGATCTACAAGAGAAAATAATCTTTAATTTGGTGCTATGCTCCAGTGGCACATGTGTTGGATACATACATGCTACTGGAAAAGTGTTATTCTTGTAGAGCCATCATAAAATATCATATCATTTTTTAAGTAGAATCCTTAAAGTCTTCTGGCCAGTGTCTTAACCTCTAGGTTTTTCATCAAATATCTCATTGATCATTTTTTCCTAAGATTATCTTTTGACCTGGATTCCAAAAGCATTGTTAGTATTGCCTAAATCCTAGTTTTATGTTTTTTTTTTAGATTTTCAATTTGTTATTTTTACCAAAATAAAAAGTGGTGGTGCATCACAAAGTGTCTAACCCATTATTTAAACCAAGTCCAAATCCTATAGGCCTAAGCTATGAATATACTAAATTCTTTTTATACCTAAGTTTAAGCCTATCGGGTTTGATGGTTTTTTTTAAGCCATTCCATGAATCAACACACACAACCATTCCATGAATTGACACACAAATCCATTCCATGAATCAAGCCTATTGATCTGCCAAATCCCGAGTCATGTACACATGTCACACTATCATAAATGCTAAACTCAGGTCGAATGAAAATATCCATATAAAACAACACATAATTCACGTAAGCC
This sequence comes from Picea engelmannii, assembly GCA_009831015.1. NCBI lineage: Eukaryota > Viridiplantae > Streptophyta > Pinopsida > Pinales > Pinaceae > Picea > Picea engelmannii. The sequence goes on along the minus strand of WSFP011541922.1, from coordinate 4,021 downwards.
AAGCACACCAATCAAGTCAAAACCTAAAGACAAATGCCCGATTTCCAAGAAAATGATTGCATGCGCAGATGTCTAATGGTGAACGTAGTCTAGCTGCTGAAATTTTTGACAAGTCGAAGACATTTGGCCATGAGGAAAATCCATGAACAGGTAGATTTGCATCGAGCTGCAAGGTTTGAGTTATCCACCACCAACTGCTAGAATCAAGGCATCGTATACAGAGAATTGAAGTCTATTGTGCCAAGCTATAGGGATCAAAGGGGTTTCAGAATATTGTGTCATCTACGCATGGAAATGTGTGTCATTTCCTTCTAGGTCCAATCTATAATAGTTTCCACAGGTGGATCTATGTCAAAAAACGTGTTGCTCCTTTGGATGAATCACACTGCTTTGGGGATTTTAAGATTTCAAATTTAGAAATTTCTAAATTCAGGAAAAAAGATGGATGTTCGTTACAAGTCTCATGTATAGTCTTCTTGTGGTATCATTGGTTAAATCATTCTGTTATCTCTAATTCTTCCTGACTTGCTTAGCACATCAATTCTTGAATCAACCATTTCATATTAGATGAGAAAGAAGATACCCGCGCTATGCAACTTTTAACAAGATTCAGATTTCTATTGCCTTGGGGAAGATCCAAAGGTGAAAGTTGCCAGACAATTTTCAAATCAAGCTTTCCTAGTTTGAGCAAGCATTAGAGAGTGTATTGGAGGAAGTTTTCTGTCAAATAAATTGAATTATATAAGCCGTAATAAACATAACAGTACAGAGTGATTCATCTTAGAGCTTATCCTCTTTAAAAGTTGTATATAACTTTTGGATAGTTTTCCTACATCAGCAATATTGTCTATGTATTCTCATAAGGGTGCAAATGATTTCATTTGAATGCTTGTTCTGTTATGGATGCATGTTATACCCAAGCACAGGAAACTGGAGCTTTGGCTTTTACAGTAAATACTAACAGGAACAATGCAGCTTATGCAAGATAGTCTTGCAAGAGACAGAGCATCTCTGCAATCAAAGGCACCACTCAGCAGAGAACAAGAACGTTCATCAAATTCCAGCTTGTATTTTGTTTTTTTTTCATGAAACATTTTGAAAAGGTAGTCACATCAAAGCAACAATCAGAGCTAGTACAAATCAACATGAGGAAGTTCCTATTTAGAAGCAAGAGATTTGTTTCTCGAATATTTACAGAAGATCAATAGGTAGCAGAATCTTGGTCAAGTGGACTTCTTCTATATTCTTGTATGATGAATCATAACTTATGTGGCAAAGATGAGTTGAGAAGATCTCTTTTTCCTCAAGGATAATTCGTGTGGAACTGGAGGACTCAATTTTAGATGGGATCCGATCCCCTAGAAATAGGATCAAAGTTTTAGTTGTTGCATTGGATTTTACTTAGAGATTTGATTAGATTACAGAACCATTTCTTTAGGATCAAAACTGATGATTGTAAATCTATAAACAATTTGAATGAAATATTGAACAGGGGAGAGAGGCCCAAGAGGATGAGGCCGGAGAAGAATTTGATGAGATAGTTATCTAGTATGCGTTATTGTAATCCTAAGGACAACTTATTCTATGATCACTTTTGACATTGAAGATCTATGACAATTGTTTTTATCAGATTGTGATTTTCCTTATTTTGTCACTTTTTTTTTCATCTTCCTTGAATGAATTGAAGGCATTGAGAATCAATGGCTACCCACAGATAATATATTCTCGAGTAGTAAATATTTTTCCGTGACTACCTACTATTTGTGTGTTTTGATTCAAGTATCGTTTCATCCATTTGACAAAGAGAATCTTTGTTTGATGGGTATTCTACCCTTTGTTTATTCCCGAATCTTCTACACATTTTTATATAAACTTCTTATCTGATATGAAATTTGATTTCCCTCAATCAACATGGTGTTTACTTGACTCCATGCCTAATGGTTTTTCACTGATCTGCATTTAGCCCATTTCTCTTATTCTTTCTCTTTCCATCTACTTGGTCCACCTTATTTCAAAATCCTAAACACATCCTTATTTATAAAATCATTGCAATAATTGAAGATGTGCTAGGCTTGACTCTATATAAGTCTAGGGGAAACTTCTAGCACTAACATATTTTGGCATCATTGTCGAGGATGAAGCAGAGAAGAAATCTTCCCTGGGGGAAAGAAAATGATCAGATTCGCTTCTTGATGGTGAACAGGAAGAGGACATATGTTTGACTATAGACCTTTCACCATGGCAAATTCATTGTCTAAAGATCAATAGGCAACTCCACTGAGAATCCAAGTATGGAAGCCTTTTTGGCTCAAAGGTTTTCCTTTTGTGACTTTTCAGATGTAGTTGGTTTTCCAAACCCAATTATTAGTAGAGATGAATGGGAAGGTATCCTTCCTACATTTAAAGGTGAATATTGGGAGGTTGCGGCCGAACATCTACTAGATTTTCATGAGTTTATTCATGAACGTTAGATTGTGCATGAGGATGTCAAGATCAATATTTTCATATACTCGTTGGAGGGAGCATCCCTCGACTAGTGCATATCTCTTCCAGCTTCAAGTATTAACTCGTTGGCAAGTTTTCATAATGCTTTCAATATATTTTGTAAAGAAAAAGTTTCAGCCGAAAGTCTTTTTGAAAATTGTTGTGATGTATTTGAGAAGCATATTCAGCAGAAAGAAAATTGTTCTCCTAATGGCAAGGATGAAAATTATGTTGTTGAGGAATATCATCAAGATTAAATTGATGACAGGCACAAAAATTGCATAGTTGTAGACACATTTGATCTTATCTCTGATGCACATGTTGTTTTTTATTTGAATGAAAAATTTAATGTTTATGATGAGTATAAGGAACAAGTATTTCCTCAGCTTATTTTTGTTGATAAATATGATAAACATAACAGTATTGATGAAGTTTATCAGCAACATGTTATCTTTATGGTGACAGAAGCTGAGCAATAGATTTATGAAAACAACATGCACATTAGTCATGAAAAATTCCAACCAATATATGGCAGTATCGAGCAACAAGCAGAGGTAACCATTTTTAGTTATCAGTCTACTTCTTTCTAGGATCCAGTAGCCATTTATATGGAGTTATGTTTCTCAGAAGATTTCAACCTTGCTATTTTTGGAATTAAATCAAATGATGGTTGTAGGTATGTGATACAAATTAAAATTCCGTTACACATAATGAATTCTTCTCTAATTTCTATCTGCATTGAAAGATATTTGGTAAATAGTTTGATGTTATCATGGATTCATTGCAAGAATGATGTCACATGACGAGCCAGTTTCTACTGGTTAGAAGTAGGAATAGATAGAAGAATAAGCTCTCGATGAAATATGAGATTCTTTTCAGTCTCTTAGTTTGCAGCAGAAATTTTGGTTTCAGGATTTTGTTAGAGTTTGAATAAGTTGCATAAGTTTGGACCTAATTTGAAATTCTATTGACTGACTCCATAACCCAATGGACTAGGCACAACATAGAAGAATGTGGATGCTTGCATATACAAATTTTTCCAGGTTTCATTGCATAGATGCACAAAGGAAAAGGCACAATGGTCTACTTGTTCTTGATGCCTCATGGGGAGAGAATCATTACCCAAAAGGTGTTGGGTATGTGTTATATTCTTTTCACGAGTAGCAGTGTTTGAGCGCCTACGCTGGGTGCGCAGGGGGGTAAGAGGGGGGGTGCAGTGCCCCCGAATTTTTTTTTTTGGGCCGACATATTTTCGCCGGGCCGACATATTTCCGGGACGACATATTTTCGGGACCACATGATATTAGGTGGTTTTTCGGCACATGGTTTTTGCCGATGGTTTTCTATTTCCGGTTAAGGAATTAGGGTTTTGGACTAATCCAGGTCATTGGGTAAGGGTTTTGGATGTCGCTGGCTCCTATATGTATATTGTATTGTAAACAATGTAACACAATGTATCAATATAATATATGTTGGTTTTCCCGGTTTGGGTTTCCAGGTGAAAAATCTCTGTGTAATGTTTGTATTTGCCATTGTA
>WSFP011541921.1:0-11624 GCA_009831015.1 Picea engelmannii | reverse complement strand
TTGCTGGTTGTCATATGGAAGATGTGGCATAGGTGTATGGATATCTAGATTGTGGTTCATCTTGTTGAAGTTTTTGGTGCATGATTGATGCACTTGCTTGATCGTATATGGTACATGATTGATGCTTGATGGTTGTGATACACTTCTTGACATATGGGTTGTGGAATTTGATAGAGGCATATCAAGATTAATATGACACACGGATGGCATGTTGTATGGTTGATGATATTATTAATGATCTTGATCCACATTTGGCACATGGTTAATACACTTCAATGATGATATCTTATGATATATTATATGGTGTTGTTGTACATGGTTGATGTGCATGATTGGCACATGGTATGGCACAAGATGTACATTGTTGATGGTTTGTTCATGATTCACTATTCACTGTTGACATATCCTTTGCTTCATGGATTTATTCACGAGTTAGTATGTATGATTAACATACACTTGATGGCACAAGTTAGATGGTTGATGCATGAACATGTCCAAGGATCGTTGTTCTCTTTATGTAGTTGAGCAGTTGATCAATGTTCTAGAACAACATTTGTAGCAGAAGTAGAGTAGAGTGGCAACATATTGTTAGTCTTGTAGAGAAGATATACCCACATGGAGAGTTATTTTTTTTCCCTTGATTGGTTACACAGGTATGATTCCAGGAGGAGAGATTCATCAGATGCATGAAGAGCAACCCATAAGACAGTGCATCTAGGGGGAGTAGCCTCAGGGATAGTTCAGTCAGGGGGAGAAACCCCTGTAGATTTTAACCTTGTACAATATTTACTGCAAACAAATTTTTAGTAAAAGAACATAAAATATACAATGACAAATACAAACATTACACAAACATTTTTCCTCTAGAAACCCAAACCGAGAAAACCATCATATTCTATATTTTCATTGTGTTACATCGTTTACAATACGATATACATATAGGAGCCAACGACATCCAAAACCCTAACCCAATGACCTGGATTAGTCAACAACCCTAATTTTTAAACCGAAAATAGAAAACCATCGACAACGAAACCATGTGCCGAACAACCACCTAAATATGTGACACGTTTAACCTCAATGTCGTTTTCATGGTCTTCCTTCATTGGAGTTGCAACAAGATGGTCTCTTTTCTTGGTTGACCTCCTAGATATCCTTGGTAGAGGAGTCACAATAGCTGGGATCTCTATATCCGTGGCATTGTCCCCTGGTGGAGGAGTTGTAGTGCATGGACTCACCATGATCGCAGTATTGGAACCTAGTGGAGGAGTTGTAGCCCTGGCTCCTTCTGTTGCTAGAAGTTCAGACATTTCTTGTTGGGTTGTCTGAAGTGTAACCACTTTGGTTTCGCTAAGCAAAACATGTGGTTGGACAATGTTGCTCTAGGTGTGGCCTTCTTTTTGCAGTGCATGCTCCACCAAGAGTTTTATAAGGCCATGGTGTGATATGGATTTTGTGTGGTTCTTTTCCCTTTGAACTAGCGTGACCATCATTTGCAACGTCCAGAATAAGAAATATGGCATGTTGATTGGCTGGTTGTGGCGTAGATGGTCAAGAAAATTGATATTATGGATGTAAATAGTTCCATAATGACCTTCACAAGTGAATTATTTCTGTACGAAAAATAGCCATATTCTCCCATGGGTGTGGCAAATATCGACTATCAAAACTTGTTCATTTCTTTACTAGAGCTTCTCCAGCCTCGAGGAATTGCTTCAGAACTTCAGGTTGCGAAGTTCTTCTTGTATACCATCGCTTTCCTATCCTCGTTAGGTCGGTGAATTATACCAATGTTTATTTCGTGACTTCTATATGTGCTCACGCAATTGTGGAGTGTTCAAATTTGTAATTCAGAACAAATTCGAGAGCTATCTCGCCATTATATCCTTGGAGGTGTTGTACGTAGTCCATCCATCCTGCTTGTTCTAGAATCTCTCTAATGTTATTATAGATTTCCAGTAGGAGTATTTCAGTTGGTTCTTTATGTATTAGTGAGCCTCCCATGGCTCCTTCCTTTTGTAACTCCGAATGTTCATGTTTGCAGGGGTGATGCAAGTTATCGGGTGGAGAATTTAGAATTGTGGCAATGAGAGTGATGGGTATGGATCATGAATATAGAAATGATGGTATGATGTGGTGCTTATGGAGGAATCATAATATACACATGCTATTAAAACTTATTCATTGCAAATTATGGTAGGAATGCGTACCTATCATGTCTTACCTTGAGTGGTTGTACGAGTATGGCGTTGTTGGAGTTGTGGTGGTGGAGGATGGAGTCACATCAATGGTCCTAACCAGAATTACAACATCAACATTGCTAATTATTTCCAGTGGAATTATGATGATGGTGATTCTTATGAAGTGTAGGTTGCAAGCAGAGTCACAACAATGGAAGTTGCGGTGACAACGCTGCAACACTAAGAGTTGCAACGAATGGTGATATGGTGCAATGGTGGAGACGTGAATTGCGACATTGACGGTGCAGTCAAAAGGTATGGGTGCAAAGTGAAAAAATGAAATCACGTTGCAGGAAGAGTTACAGTGACATGAGTCACAACAACATAGATGGAACAAATGAAATGAGAGGGTTGATATTTGGGGAATGAAGTGGTGTTGCAAGTGAAGTTGCAACCAAGGGAATGAGAGAAGGGAGATTTGTGAAATGAAGGAGGGTTGCAAGTGGAGTCATAGCCAAGTGAACGGGAGAAGTGAAATGAAGGAGGGATACAAGTGAATTCGCAACCAAGGGAATGGGAGAAGCGAAATGAAGGAGGGTTGCAAGTGAAGTCACAACGAAGGGAATGAGAGTTTTGGGAAGTGGAGTGGAGCTGCAAAGGAACTTGCAGTGATGAGGATTGTTGTGGTGAAGGAAGTTACAATAACAAGATTTGCAACAATGAATATTGCAACAAATTGAGTTGCAACAACGAGAATTGCAACAGAGGGAGTTGCAACAACATGAATTGTTACAAAGGGATTTGTAGCAAAAGGAATTGAAGCATGGGAGTTGCAGGCAACGGGAGTTGCAGGCAACATTGTTCTCCCCTGCATATTCTGAAAAAAGTTTATTAGAAAAAAACAAGTCTTTATGAAAATTTATTGAGAAGGATCCCGACATAACTGTCATGAAACCATGAAGTGCGCTTCTTGTTTATTATTTTTTTTTATGTGCCAGCTAGGATAGTTTTCACACTTTCAGTTTTTTGAAAGAAGGAGAAGAACAAAGATTGTCCGACGGGGACTTGTTCATCCTAAACAATTTCTAGATCATTGTTGGGATATCCAATTGCTATCTTCCTAAAAAAGGCTTCCTTTGATAAGGGTAGGTGATATAAGCGAAGTCTATGTCCATTGGCCATGAGAGGAATTATATCTTCATCTATGGTACATAGTTTGATGGCCCCATTGTCATACAATGTATCAATCTCATATGGACCAAGCCATCTGGTGTGAAATTTTCCTCTAAAGTTGTTGAACCTAGAATTAAATAATAATGGACAGTCTTCAGCTTTGAACTTCTTTTTCTTGATAAACTTATCGTGCCATTTGGCTCTTTGGTGCTGTATCACTGTGGCTCAGTTTAGGGCATTTTGTCGTAGCTCGTACAAGTCATTGATTCGAAGCAGTCTCTGTTTCTGAGCCTCTGATAGGTCCAACCCAAGATGTATTGTTGTCCTCAGTGTCTGTATTTCTATCTCAATGGGAAATAACACTCTTTTCCCATATACTAATTCACAAGGTGTGCATATCGTAGTAGTCCTCTATGTGGTTCTGTAGGCCCATAAAGCTCCAGGGAGTCTATCGGCCCAATCCTTGAGATGTAATATGACGATTTTAGTGATGATGGCCTCAAGGACCTTATTAGTCCCCTCTACTTGTCCATTTTTCTATGGGTGATATGGTGTTGTTACTTTGTGCTTGCTCTTGTAGTTGTCCATCGGGTCTCTGACAAGCCATGATGTGAATTGGGTGAAATCCCTCACGTGAAGACACTTTGTGAAGTCCGAATGGTTAGGTGGTTGAGTAGCCTAGCTGAGTGGTTAGGGGACCCAAGTTCGATTGAGGAATAATGTAATGAATATCAATGAATTTGTGGGATAAACAATTCTATATAGATAGTATATGTCATGCCGTTTCTGGTGACATGTGGAACGACACATAAATCCTCACGGTTAGAGAGTTATGGCCATTTGAAGTTGGAGAACCCTCAAGAGTTATCTAGAAGCCCCTAGAAGGTCAAAGAAGTAAAGAAGATCAAAGAAGTCAAATTATTCTAGAAGCTCCTAGAATAAGTTTACCAGTCAAAGTGGTTAGTCACGGGTTAAGTGGTTGCAACAAGAAAACAATTAAAAATAAATTAGTTGCAACTAGAAGTGGAGAGTTCACTATTTGTGGATAAAGTGGTTATAAGTGGACAAACTGGTTAGAAGATAACCCCTAGAGGAAGCTACTTGGAGAAGTATAAATAAAAGAGAAAGAGTATCTTATGAGTATGATCTTTAAGCATATTGAATATCCATTTGTGAAAGGTTGTTTGGGCATGTATTATTGATAGAGCAAATTCGCGACAACAAAACTACGACAACAAAATCGCAGGTGTAGAATCATTGCAGAAAAATTGTGGCAGTAGAATCATGACAATAGAATTGCGGTAGTAGAACCTTGACAATAGAATCACGACAATAGAATTGCGATAGAAAAACCACGATAGCTGCTGAAAGTTGGCAGTTCGGTAACCACATCAGATTTGCATATTGGAATTTATCCAATTGTTGCATGGTATGGTATAGGTCTTGATGATTGCTACATGATTAAAGGTATGGTTTTGGCACATGGTCTTGTGTAAGGGTTTATGGAGAGTATGGTCTATTTCTAGAGGTATCTTGTTGGTTAACTTGGTGATTTTGTGCATATGGTTGAGAGTTGACTTGATGATTGATCTTTGTGAGTAGATAAGATTTGGATGATGAGATTGATGAGATAGGTTGTTGTGACAGGTTGTATTGTGCATAGTTGATGCACTTGTCTTGTTATAGATTGTTGGTATAGTTTGAAAGATTACTTTCTATCTACAAGCTGGGTCTTGTACTTGAGGGTTGAATTCCTCACATCTCGGTTGCTGCTGAGATAAGCAGGCTGGATCTTGCAATTGCGAGTTTGTTCTCTTTTCAATTGGTGCTGATAAAAGCTAAGATTGTAGTCTCTTGTAACATATAATACAAAAATCTTAAGCATATATCCGATGCTCTTTATTGTTGATGTATGTTGTTGAGATATGTTTACATGCAAGAAACTATGTGTGAATGGAACTAATGAGTAAATGGTGATTGCTAACTAAAGTTTTGTAAGAAGTGTAAAAAGAGCCTCACATTGATTCACCCCCCCCTTTCAGTGTGGTTGGTGTGTCCAACAAGTTCTTTCATCAATCAATATCTCTCGTGGTATTCTGAACCTTACAAATATCCCTTCATGGAGAAACTCCACAACTACTTGTTTAGTTGTTGTCGAAAGTGATTTTTCCTCCATCCATTTTGTGACATAGTCTGTACAGAGAAGGATGTAGGAGTGTCGATAGGAAGAGGGTTTTATTGGCCCCACAAAGTGAATGGCCCATTTGTCAAAAGGTTCTAACACCATATATTGTTGTAGTGGCATTTCATTCATTTGTATTGGTCTACCCATGCATTGGCAACCGTCACACCTCTTCACATACTCTTTGGCATCAATGAAAAGTGTGGGAAAACAATACCCTTGATGGAGTACCTTGTACCTAGTCCTTTTATATGCAAAATGGCCCCCACATGGCCCATCATGATAGGATGTTAATATTTCAATGGACTTCGTCCTGTCATGAGCATCTTCTTATAATCAAATCAGGTCCAGTGTAGAAGAGACAACCATCGATCCATGAAATTCTTTCACTTTTCTTGACTATACTTTGTCGTTCTTTGGGGTTTAGATGATGCAGAATTCGCTTGCAGCCAAAAAGTTAGCAATGTATACAAACCAAGGTGAGTTAGTAGACACTGCAAAGAGGTGTTCATTTGGGAAACAATCTCCTGTTGAAGGTTCATTCTCAATAGATGTTATTCTAGAAAGAAATTCAACAACTACATTATCTTTTCCTGGTTTATCTAGAATGGTAATATCAAATTATTGCAATAAAATCAACCATCTAGTGGCCCTGCCATGCTGACATGTTTACAGGCACAGTGTGCTTGTCATTGATGGAAAGAACAACAATGTCGATGGCATGTCTACAAGAAAGAACAACAACAATGATGGCATGATTACTGGCAGAGTGTGCAATCAAAGTTCAGGAGGAATAGCACAGAGTTGCACGCAGAGTGCAAGTGTGCGCCAGGGCTGAGGTTAACTTCATTTCTAAAGATCAGGAGAAATAACGTTTTTCAGAAACACAGACGTGTCCCAAAGTCATCAGGACTTGTAGAAGGATCAAAGGTCGAGGCCTTTGACACTTAAAAATTCTTCCAAGTCGGGAGGAAGCGTAAGCTCAGGAGGAGGAGCGACAGTGGCCGTTGGATCACCAATCTCGAATACTTGATGTACGTTAGATCAGAGTCCAATGACCAGAGGAAGTGCAGAGGAGAAGTACCGATCCGATCCATTGGATCTGAGCACTGAGGACCAACAGTTGTTGGATCCAATATAACTACAAAGAGGATAATGGCCGAGAGCCATCCTCCAACTCCGCGAAATGCAAAGTCACGATGAGATTTGAGCCTTTGGATCCAAAGGACACGTGACGAGAGATCAACATTTCGCTAACTCACGAATTGGAAAAGTCAAAGGTGAGAGTTGTAGGAAATCACGATGTACGAGTTTGCGAGTTGATCTAGACCATTAGATCATGGGGAGTTGTGAGCCGTTGATCTGATGCTCGCAAATATCAGGAAGGTAGGAGGCAAATACCCGAGGAGATGGGAGTCACAACAATCCTAGCTGTTCATCTGGGAAGGACATGTGGCAGTCGATAAAGTAGTTTCAGAAAATCGAAAGTAGGAAGAAGGGAGGTGAGTACTCCTCCAACTTCGTGAAATGCAAAGTGCCAATATGATTTGAGCCGTCGGATCACCGAGGATTGTGGGTCATTGATATGGAGTAGGTTTTGGAAAATATGAAGTCGGGAGAAGGGAGTTGAGTAGTCCTCCAACTTCACAAAACACGAAGTCCCGATAAGATCTGGACCGTTGGATCACAGAGGGCTATCAAACGTCGATCTGACACAGAGCGTTGAATCGAGAATCGAGAGTTGGAAGAGTAAGGGTTGGCTCACATTCAAACACCTGACACATGAGGTCGTGATTTGATCACAACTGTCGATCAAAGGGAGAGCATGGATGGTTGATCAGGCATGGCGAAGTTCACAAGATCGTCAATATTGCAAAGAGCCTTTTGGTCAGGCCTATGGTCACAACTCGTGTTCACATGAAAGGAAGGGGCTTAGCTAGAAAAGTGAGCACATACTATGTAGTTTTCTAAGAAAGGGAAAAGGAGCCCAAGGTATGAGCGCGTAGAGGTTCTCTGGGTAACTGCCAAAAAACACTGATTGTTTTTGCCAGAGAATTCGAAGAGGCTTCGGGGTGATTGCCAAAGAAGTTGAAGAGACTCGAGGTAACTATCAGTGGAATGAAGAGACAATCGACAGATTTAAAAGTGTCGAAGACTGTTACTTCCAATGATGCCAAAAGAATATCAGGACAAACGACCTATCATGGTGAATAAACTGAACATAACCACCAAAGACTACAAAGAGTTGCCAGGATGATCTGGCAGAGGACTCGGCGTGTAAATAACATGCAGAATAGAGAAGAGAGGCAGTGCTCTGTGATAGTTTTTTCACATGGGAAGAAGGTGGCTGTGCAGAGGACCAAAAGAGTATATAAGAGGCACATCGCATAGAATGAATTCACGCAATAGAGTATGAAATGAAGCAGAAAAGATGAACAAAGAGGCTAGTATGCATGGAGGAGAACACTGATGCAGGCAGAGCAGAGCAGTGTAGCAGAACAATGATGAGACCGTTAAGCTATTGATAAATACTGTATCATTGTAATAGATTCTAGTAAGAAAAGATTTATATCTCAGGGTGGTAGGGTGGTTCTAGGGAGGACAATCGTCCTCGGAGTTTCAAGTGAGTGCTTGAACACAGGGAGTTGTAGCTTCCATCTGGTTGAAGCCAGAAAAACCAGAGTGGTAGGGTGGTGCAAGGGGGAACTATTGTTCTCTGTTATGCAGGTTGGTGCCTGTGTGATTGGAAGTTGGTGCTTCCATCCAGTTGGTGCTGGAACAATCAGGGAGTTGGTGATTCCTTCTAGTGGGTGCTAGAGAAACCAGAGAGTTGGTGCTCTTAGCAAGTTGCAGCTTGTAAAATAGAGGTGGTAGACTCACAATGAGTTGGTGCTCATAAGAATGATAATGTATAGAAAATAAAGACTACTTATCATATCAAGAAGAAGAGGTTTTCTCCCTTCATGGGTTTCCTCAGGAATATCTGTTTTTGTGTGCCTCATGTGTGTGTTTGATGTTGAGTACTCTATTGCTTACTTCCTTACATTATTTTGATCATCATTGAGTGTTCTGTAATGAGTTTAAAATGGTTATAATTGTTTAAGCAGAGTAACAATTGATTCAACCGCCCCTCTCAGTTGTCTACCAATTGGTATCAGAGTTGGTTCCTTTTATCAAGGGTAGATCCTAGAGCTTAAACATGACTAGCCATGAAGGAACTTCAACCAATAAATCCCCCCTATTCAATGGAACAAAATTTTCCTTCTCGAAAGTTAGGATGAGAACCTACATAATGGCTTTAGGTGCAGATTTCTGGGATGTGGTAGAGACTGGTTATGTAAAGCCAGTTGTACTAGCTAATAAGGATGACAAGCTAGAATTCAGCTTCAACACTAAGGCTATGAATGCTATTCTGAGTGGGCTTGCAGAAGCAAAATTTGTAAAAGTTATGCACTTAGAATCTACCAAAGAAATGTGGGACAAACTCATTAGCATTTATAAAGGTAATGAGAAGGTAAAGGATGCCAAGCTTCAAACTTATAGATTATAGTTTGAACAACTAAAGATGAAAGAGGATGAAACTATTGGGAAGTACTTTCTGAGAGTTGAAGAACTAGTAAATGCAATGAAAGGACTTGGTGAAAAAATTGAGGAAGCCTCCTTAGTTCAGAAAATCTTGAGATCTATGCCAGATAGGTTCAACCCAAAGGTCTCTGCTATAGAAGAACTTAATGATCTAAAAGCTCTGCCTTTTGATCAACTTCTAGGAATGTTGACTGCATATGAAATGAGGATAGGTAAAGATAAATCTACCTCTAGAGAAGCATCATTTAAAGCAGATAAGAATGAGGATAGGTAAAGATAAATATACCTCTAGAGAAGCATCGTTTCACTTGAAAAGGTTTCTGTTTTCCCAAGATACGACCATTACAGTCAGATCCGAAGGTATAAAGCTTGAATACACATTTTTTTAAATTTTTACAGAGTAGTATTTTGGTTTTATTTCAGTTTTGTTTTATTTATTTCCGGGTTGCTACTCTTTTAGATCTGCGTATGCTCTTTGCCCTGTGCCCTATGCGATCTCGACAAATCAGAAACAGATAGGAAAAGGTGCATCTTCCGGGTAAGCTAACCGAGAACTAACCCTTGTTGTCATCGAGAAGTGGAATTTTTTTCTTGTGTGAAAAGAGTTTTTTTTTAGCACGCTGTCCAAGGCCGTCTTCCACAACAACAACAACACCCCCAATCCTCCTTCTGAGAATTACAATATGTTTTGCTAGATCATTTGGTTAAAAGTTGCCTTATTAAGTAAGAGGTCTTGAGTTCAAGTCTCTCTTTTGTTACCTTTTTTGAAAAAGTTCATGCTAAAATTGTAAAGTGTATTTCACTTCAAGTATAAAAGTGAATCACTATAAGTAGCTTTAATATTTTATTTTAGAGTTATTTATTTTGCATGCAACTTTTCTGTTATAAAGTAACTTCATTGTAAAAGTGATCCCCACTTCTCTTTATAAAAGTGGGTCACTTCATAAAGAAACGTACACAATCACGTGGTCATTTGGTTACCGATTGTGTGTTTTTAAAAAAGGGCATAACTCTAACATCAAAAGTCCGTTTTTAGTGCCGTTTTTTTTAAACCGCATAAATTTTTGAGCTCTTTCCATCCAGATCATCAGTTTCAGTTTTTAAATCCACATTATCTGCATATTTAATATGGCTTCTACAAGTATTGTCTTGCTTACCAGCAACAACTATTTCCAATGGAAATCTCATATGAAAGATTTATTAAGAAGTAAAAGCTTGTACCGGATTACCTTGGGAAAGGAAAAAGCACCCAATGATGCTGATAAGAAATCCAAGTGGGATAGTAGGATTGACGAAGCATGTGGACTAATTGAAATTTCCATCTCTCCTGATTTAAGGTACCACCTTCAACATATTGATGACCCCAAAGAAGCTTGGAACACGATTGAATCTGTGTTTGGTAAACTCAATATTATTCGAGCACAACAGATAGAAAATCAAATACTGACCTTGAGTCCAAATGATTTTTCTTTCGTTGGAGACTATCTATCTAGGTTTAAAACACTCATAATTTTATGTGAAGAATGTAAGATAAAGATGGAGGATGAGCGTTACATCTATCTTATTCTTTTTAAGCTAGGTAGCGCATATTCTTTGTTTGTATCTACCTTTTATGCCATGAGAGAGGCTCTAGGGGAAGAGGATTATGAAAAGCCCACTCTTGAGTCCTTTTGTGCTTCTTTGATTCGAGAGGAAGATAAGCTTGTACAATTTGGAGTGATCAACACTGCAGGTCCCTCCAACAAAGCCTTACTTGCCCAGCAGAAAGATAAACCCAAGTATCCCAAGAAGCAACATCCTCGCTACAACAACAAACAACATAAGGGTCCCAAACCTGCTCAAACAACTTCAACTCCTACTGGTGACAAAGGAGCAAAATATAAAAGTAAGAATACTGACAGACATTGCAACTTTTGTAAGAAGATGACAACTTTAGAAGCAACGATGAAGAAGCACAACATTAGTATTGATTCTACTTCTTCTCACGGACATGCACTTTCTGCTTTTGGTTTCTCCTTCAATTCAAATTCTACTACTACTACTTCTTCTCACGGACATGCACTTTCTGCTTCTGGTTTCTCCTTCAATTCAAATTCTACTACTACTTCTTCTTCTGATGAGTGGCTTATTGATTCAGGAGCATCTTACCACATGGCTAAGGATAAAGCCATATTTTCTGCTCTAAATGAATGTAACACCAATAAAATATTTGTTGGTGATGATAGATCTCTTAGTGTTGTAGGATCTGGAACAATTCAAGTAGATAATGGTCATTTCAATGATGTATTATGTGTTCCAAGTCTTTCTTGTAACCTTCTATCAGTATATCAAATCACTCATTTAGGTGAAGGTGAAACCGTCGAGTTTTCACCTCACCAAGTTGTAATCAAGGATCTAAAATATCCTAAGCATGTTCTTGCAATTGGAATTGTTGATGATATTACCAGGTTGTACAAGTTTGACAACTTTGGGTCATCAAATTTTTCATCAGTTTTTGTTGCTCA
>WSFP011541916.1:0-11624 GCA_009831015.1 Picea engelmannii | reverse complement strand
CTCCCTCATATGTATTGTATTATATTATAATTATTCTCAATTGTAAGAGAAAGAGTAGTAGAGAAATAGAATAGGAGAGAAGAGAAGAACAAAGATTGTAGAAGTTGTATAAGTAGATAGATGTTGCTATAGAACCCATGTACAGAAGCACTAAGTTAATATAAGAATGATTTGACTCAATTTCATGGTGTTGTGATGAATATTGTTTGCATCTATTGAATGGTATGTTTACAGTTTTCTTATATACTCTATAATGCATTTGTTTCAATGCGTGTATGTGTGATTTCAAGTTGAATGTATCAAGTCTATGAGAGGGAGAGTATGAGTTTCAATTGTTTCTCTTCTTGATAATTCCTGCATTGAGTGCAGTGAAAGTCTACAAGGAGTGTGTTGACAAGATTCTGAGTTTTATCTCAGAAAGCTTAGGAGAGATAGAGTTGTTTTTATACTAGAAGAAGTGTGAGTATAGCATAGAGTCGTGCAAGGTGTGCATATGAAGGTTGAAGCCTTAGACATTTCCAACCCAATGAGTGTTTGAAGAGCTACTGTTGCAAGGAGTGTGCAGAGTTGGAGAGTTCAGATAATCAATGATTATCGTGAAGGTCGCAAGGAGTGAGAGTAGAATTCCTTGGAATCCTTGAGTTGCATCCAGAATCAAGGTCAGGAAGGATAGAGTATTGGAAAGTTCAAGGGAAGGACGAGGGTCGAAGAAACCTCGTAGAAACTAAGATCAGGAGGAAGGACGCCAAGCTATTTGGCCAGGAGTCTTTCAAAACTTGAATTGATGGTTGATTTTTCTCAGAGGGAGAAACATCAATTTTCCGTGTACCCTTGGATCCGGTGTATCAACAAAGAGGTTAACGTTGAGTGTCTTTCAACACTCGCAAGATCAGAAGAGATAACAACCATTAGATCTAAATCAATGAGAGTTGTTGGTTTGGGTGCTTTCACTTTCGGCATTTTGGAAATCAGAAGTGTGGAGGAAGTCATTTTCGGGAATCCCTGACATGAAAAATGCCGACATGATCTAGACCATCATATCGTGAAAAGTTCAGGACTGTTGATATGTAGAAAAGAAGTCATGAGTTCAGACTTTAGGGAAAAGGAGGAGAGTCGCATTGCAAACTCATGAGTCGCGAAACTCTGACGCTCTCGGAGGTGGACCCCAGGGTTAGACTGGAGGTCATATGGTGGAGGCATAAGGGAGGAGATAGTGGAACGATAACCCATTTAGGGGTTTTGGGAATTGAAGGAGTCAGGAGCACTCATAGTAGAAATTGCGAAGTCATGAAATCTGAAACACCTTTTCAGGTTAAGTTAGTGGTCACACCAGGTGGTCACGTGGAGTAGAGGTTCATGCATAGTTCTTGTTCACACAGGCATAACTTATAAAAAAAGGGACCTATGGTATTATATGTATTAAAGGTTCTAGTGGGAACTAAAGAGCCATTTCGGCTCAGGGGAATAGAAAGATCCAAAGACCGAGAGGTCACATAGAACCTGTTGAGGTAGGGGTGTTGCGTCATTTGGGTGGAAGATACTAAAAGATCTAGGGAAGAACAACATGTTATCTCTTCTCAAACCCAAACACCCTCCTTTATTTATCACCCTAAACGAGTCACTCCCACTACTCCTTCCAATCCACTAAAGATCCAAAAATTGACTAGGGAAGAAATGGATTAACACCAACTCAAAGGACTTTGTTATAATTTTGATGACAAATTTTTTCCTAGGCACAAGTGTAAGGAACAAAATATTATTATGGCCATCTCCAAGGATGTTTTAGAATACAATGTCAAGGCCCCCATGTGGCTGAGTCACCCGAACCCACTGACATGACCCGACCCTCCGACCCTCCTGAACTTGAACTAGTGATTTCCCTGAATGCTCTCACTGGGTTATCTGCTCCCGAAACCCTCAAGATAATTGGTTACATTAAGCATTGGAAGGTCATCATCCTTTTTTACAGTGGAATCACCCATAATTTTATTGATCACCACATTTCCCAAGAAACTAATTGTTGTATCCATGCCATCAATAATTTTCAAATCACGATTTCTAATGGCGGGTCCATGAATTATGGGGGGCGTTGTTAAAATGTGTGTCTCAAAATTGGTCAATACCACATGAAATCTCATGTGTTTTCTAATGACACAGGCATTTGTGACATTATGTTGGGTGCAGAATGGCTACGGATTCTGGGTCCCATTCTCATGTATTTTAAGAAATTAACCATGGAATTCAACTATGAGGGCCAACAATATAAGTTCCAAGGCATCATCGTATGGAAAATATCATGGAAAATCTCCTCAAAAAAGGTCATTCTGGCATTATTGCACAACTCCATGCCATTCATGCCACTAAGACACCCTCCGTGTCGCAGGACCTCCAATCCATCCTCTCCAAACATCAAGTTATTTTTCCCACTCCCTAGGGACTTCCTCCTTCCTGTGGTGTTTATGATCATTCCATTCCCCTTGTCCCTGACAACCTTCCTCCCAATGTTCATCCCTATCGTCATCCTTTTTCCAAAAAAACTAAAACTGAGAAAATGTTTCAAGAATTGCTCAATGTAGGTGTTATCCATCCTAGTACGATCCCTTACTCTTCTCCTATGGTCATGGTCCTTAATAAAGAAGGCTCTTGGCACATGTGTTCTGAATTATGCTCCCTTAAAAAACTCATCATCAAAGAAACATTTCCCATTCCTTTCACTGATAACCTATTGGATGAATTGAGTGGTGCCCAATTCTTTACTAAACTCGATCTTCATTATGGATACCACAAGATAGGTATGAATGAGGAAAACATTCCTAAGACTACATTTCAAACTCATGAGGGCCACTATGAGTTTTTGGTCATTCCCTTCGGCTTGTGTAATTATCCCTCCACTTTCAAAAGCCTCATGAATTATCTCTTCCGTCCTTGTCTCAATCATTTTGTCTTAGTTTTCTTTGATTATATCCTCATCTATAGTAAAACTTGGACAAACCATCTTTCTCATGTGGATCAATTTCTACATCTACTCTCTCAACACCAACATTTCCTCAAACAATATAAATGTGATTTTAGCACCTCGGAAGTTGAGTACTTGGGTCATATTGTTGGAAAGGCAGGTGTCAGGGTGGATCCTAAAAGGATTGAAGCTATGCAGGATTGACCTCGTCCAAAGACTCTCAAAATATTGCGTGGATTTATGGGCTTAACATGTTTATATCACAATTTTCTTAAGAATTATTGAAAGATTATGACACCTCTGACTAGTCTCCTTAAAAATAATCCTTTCACTTGGACTCCCATAGCTAATCAGGCCTTTCGAACCTTGAAGGTAACCATGTGCACCACTCCATTCCTGACCCTTCCTGATTTCACAAAGACCTTTGTCCTGGAATGTGATGCTTTCATGAGAGGATTTGGAGTAGTCCTTATGCAAGATGGTCGGACTTTGGCCTTTACCAGCAAACGACTGTCAGAGCGAAATTTGGGCCAATCAATCTATGAAAAGGAAATGTTGGCTATTCATCATGCAGTGGATATTTGGCACCCTTATCTATTGGGGCACCGCTTCCAAATTAAGACAGATCATCAAAGCCTCAAGTATTTTATGGAACAATTCCCTTCCTCCCCGGAGAAACAAAATGAGTGACTAAGCTCTTTGGATATGATTATGAGATCATTTATAAGAAAGTAAAATACAATGTGGTTGTTGATGCACTTTCAAGAAAATATGAAGATGAAGGGTCCCTTTTTTCCCTCTCCTTCATTGTACCAGATTAGATCCAAATTGTTCACCATGAATGGCTACAAGATCCCAAAATTTCACATCTGATCCAACAATTGTAGGCCAATTATCCAATTTCCCCAGGGTACTCTTGGCACAATGATGGGATTCACTAAAAAGGCCATTTTTATTTAAGAAAAAAGTCACAACTTAAATCCACAATACATTCTGAGCTTCATGCTACCCCCATAGTTGGGAAATCAGGGTTTACCAAAACCTATGACCGGGTCAAACGTTATTTTTCCTGGGATGGTATGAAACATGAAGTTCACAATTTTGTGGCAAAATGCGATGTTTGTCAATGAAACACGGGTGAAATAGTCAAAGCTCCTGGTACACTACAACTGCTTCCAATTCCACCTGCTATTGGGAGGGATATTTCTATAGATTTTATTGTGGGATTACCTAAATCAGGAAATAAATCAGTCATCATGGTGGTCATTGATCATATTTCCATTTATGCTCATTTTTGTTCTCTTCAACATCCATTTAACGCCTCCAATGTGGCTCAAATTTTCATGGATCCAGTATTCAAGCTTCATGGCATGCCTCATTCTATTGTTTCTGATCGAGAGCCCACTTTCACAAAAAAAAATTGGCAATAATTGTTCAGGCTACAAGGCACCCAATTGCATCTCAACACAACTTATCATCCCTAGACTATTGGTCAAACTGAAGATGTGAACAAGTTTTTGGAAACATATTTGAGGTGTTTTTCATCAGAAAGGAAAAATAAATGGGCTCAATGGTTACCAATGGATGAATGGTGGTGAAACACTTCTTACCATAAAACTACCCTCATGGATCCTTTTGAAGCAGTATATGGACAAAATCCACCTTCACTTCTCTCATACCTTCCAAGTGTCTTGAAGGTCCAAGTGGTTGACCAAATGCGTACAGTTCGAGAGGCTATTCTCCCTACCCTCAAAGAGAATTTGGTCATGGCCCAGAATCACATGAAGCAAAAGACAGATCAAGGTCACTTTGAACATCAATTTTCTGAAGGAGACCAGGTGTTTCTTTGACTACAACCTTATAAGTAAACTTCCCTCAAGGCTAACCATTGTCAGAAACTGGCGTCCAAATTTTATGGTTCTTATACCATTCTCAAGCGTGTGGGATAGGTGGCATATGAATTAGTTCTTACCAGTCATTCTAAGATCCATCTTGTTTTTCATGTCTTCTTCTTAAAGAATGTGATTGGAACTAAGTTCCAAACTCAAACCAACCTTCCCGAGTTGGATGAAGAGGGTTCCTTCTGGTTGTAGCCACAAGCAGTTTTGGACCAGCGTGAGTGTCGTCTATGTCAGCACACCATCAATGAAGTGTTATTCCAGTGGAAATATACAACTCCAACATATGCCACTTGGGAACCAACCTCCATTCTGTAGAAATTTCCTCATCTCAAGCCTTGAGAACTAGGTTGTTTTTAAGGGGGAGGAAATGTTAGGGACCTAACCTTCCTAACCCCTCACATAGGTAGAATAATATATTTCCATGTAATAAAGGCCAATATTAGTAGGGACTATCAATAAGGAATAATAATTCAAATGTAGGAAGACCTAATAGAAGGTTATGCTTCTAGAAGGATCTTCTTCTAGATTGTTCTTTTGGATAGACAAATTTAGTATAAATAGGAGTAGAGGGTATGTGAAGTTTTGTATTGGATATTATTGTAATAGATATCTTCTCTATTGGAGGTTTCCCCCTCGAAGAGGCAAGTGAACATTGCTATCATTAATCAATGTGCTCTTTATGGTGTTATTCTGGTATTATTATGGTATTGTTCTGGTTATAGCATTGTTGTTCTTCCATTTCTAGCTAAAATATTTATTTTCTGCATACTATTTTATATCTGGAATACTACATGTATGGTCCCATAATAATAATCCTCATCTATACTTTGGACACGAACCATTGTCCTACATATATGTTCCATCTCTTCCAAATATTCATAAAATGCACGTACTAGAGCCAAACAAATTGTCTTATTGAACCTGAATGGGGACTTTGAGAAATATCAACTCGTAAACCTGCAACAAATTGTCGACGCATAGGCCATGAGTTCAAAATTAAATACAAAATACACTTATTCTCCCAAATGTTAATCAAAATTCAATAAAATACTAAGAAATGTGATGGTAAACACTTTGAGCCTAAGTATTGCATATGGGCATTAAAATAGGCTAATATAGGGTTATAGGTGAACATAAAAGGATTAAAAATTAGGAAAAGAAGATGTCGGAAGATGGTAATTTTATGACTCATCAACATGAGCAACCACTCAAAAAGGCATTCTTTAGGTTTGAAGGATGTCTTCAATACATCATTTTGTTTTATCAGAACCTGATGGTAGTCAGAATTCAAATCAATATTACTAAAGAACTTGGCACCCTTAAGATGATCAAGAAGATCAACAATATTGGGGTTCGAGTATCATTTCTTGACAATGATTTTTTTCATGGATCTGTTATCAATACATAGTCACCATGTGTGTTACAGAGGATTTTAGACAACGGACTAACCAGAGCTCCCTTGGATCTTCCCTCAATCCAAGATAGATAGAGGGATAGTCAACAATAAGTTTACACCCTTTATCAATCAAATTTATCATATTATGCTATGAGAATGACTGGAAAGTGCACCTTATTTATGAAGGTTTTCCTCACATGTCTTTGGATGATGCAACTCTCGAGATCCTACTCTAGCTATTTATCACCCTTTCACCTACGCACAAAATATAAGAAACAACTTTCTCCAATCTATCCAAGATAAAGGAAGAAAATATGAACTAAATATATTTTAATCTACTCAAGGAGGGATCAAAATTTTGTAAGAAATACATAATCATTGATTAAATAAGAATTGAAAGGGGTAACCAATATTGATCTGTATTAATCAAAAGTAGAGAAAAATACATCAAGATTACCATAATCCTTGAGTATTGATGCAAGCCTCTCTAGAACTCTTGGCTCCAACTCCTCCTTGACCCTCTCTCAAGTTAAGGTTGAATTTCAAGATAGTGGATGGATGATGAAGCTCTCGTGTGTTCTAGCAATGCAACTTTACTCTTATTTATGTCCTCTATACCATATAGTCCCTTTTTTTTTATAGAGTGATGGAAGGAGATGACTAGGCCTGAATAATTGATCCATAAATCTAAGTGACTTGGAGTTCTTGAGTGGGATGATTTGACATCTAATCTATTATTGATTTCCTCGAATACATTGAATATATGCAACAAGAATCATTGGAGATTTTCCTTGAGAATATTGAAATTCATTGGATTGGGGCATTGTGGGTTGAACATTGGCTTCTAGATACAAGTCGTGGGTTGCAAGTTATGTGCAGCAAAATGCCTCTTAAAAAGGCCTAATTCTTAGGAAAAATGGTTGCATATCTTTATCATATCTTCCTCTAAGTTTCAGGGTGACAAATATTATTGTAACAGATGCCCTATAATGTGTGAGGTCAGAAGAGGAACTAATTGATGGAACACATTATAAATATTGTAACACTACAAATGTGAGAGAGGTCAAGGAGTGAGATGAAGAACAAATATCCAATGAATACCTACAATCAATCGTCAACCATATGTATGTAAATATCATCTCCAAGTTAGAAATACCTATGCTCAGCATAAGATAGACAAAGCATGACTGCCAAAAAATACACTGCGGATCTATGACATGAAATGAAGGAGCATGGCCATGAAAAAATACCTGGTGGATACATGTCAAAAAAGGATCATAGGCATCAGAAGATAGAATGTGGATCTATGTCATAGTATATATCAAAGTTATAAGTGATATACTCCATTGGAACTTGGGAGGGGTGGCTTATATCAATGCAAGGTACATGAATCCATGGTTTTCATCCCAAACCTCGATGGTACAAATGTACATCATGCAAATAAATGAGTTGATGTTGAGCATGGTAGAAATCATCTAATTACCGGTCATTGAGGTATATCGTTATCATATGCGAGGAGACCCACTAGTAATGAAAATAGGCCCCAAGGTACATAGTATGATCTAATGAGTGTGAATAGATGAGTTGATTTCGAACACTCATATAATCGATCGATCATGATTCAATGATGTAAACCCACTGTTGATTGTGAGGATTTTTTTTATTGATGACTGCAAGCTCCAAGGTACTAGTTGGTTTCTATATCTCTATCCCAGATAATGTCTTGAAGTCGATAGGAAGTGATCTGTCAAAGGAGGGCCTTAATGTATTCTCCATCAATCAACATGAAACAAAACACTGAAGGATGTGTTGAAGAGAGACTAATACTAAGTAAAATTGAAACAAGGATGACCGATATGGATGGTCAACAAGACAACAAATGGTTGACTCAATATTACTTCCCTTGAACATATCGGAACAACTCATGACAGGCTTGGAAGCATGACTCAATGAGCACCACTTGGTATAGTGTGATGATGCGTGAGGCATTGAAGAACTATCCATAAAGACTAGAATAATAACCAGTTAGAGGAGTATCGAGATTCAAACTAATGGTATGGATCCTAGGCAAGTTATAACCCAACTGTAATACATTGATGCAAACATGCACCATGTTCAAGACAACACGACTGATGGATGCCAATTTTTTGAAAAAGACATAATATTGTTTCCCCCTTTCTCTTTTTAATATTTTTTTTGTTTGTCTCTTTAATATTTTAATGAGTATGAAAGAGAGATAAAAGTGTACTCAATAGTGTATTTTTTGTTCAGTTTTTATGAGCTCGAAAATGAGGTAAAATGTTTATTGGAAGTATTTTTTTATTTATGTTTTACGAGCTCGAAAAAGAGGTAAAATTGTGCTATTTTTGAGAGAAAAAGTGGCTAAAAAATATGCATCTATGTTCCAAGCTGATGGAACTAACCTAGGCAAAGTGAATGCAACAAAGTACTTGGAAAGTGAGTTCCACTCATAGCATATGTTTTCTCCAAAGGTATTGGTTACAAAATAGTATCAGGCTAAAGAAAAAGGAAAGAGGTCAAAAGTGATTGCAATAGCGGTAAACATGATGAGAGAAAACAACAAGGAAGTAGTAGGAAGAGGGACATAAGAAATGAGTGCATATGAAACTATTAAATAACTTTAGAATGGTGGGAACCCTTTTGGTACATGGCCAGAATATAGGTGAAGAAGACAAAATGAGGTTCCACTTTGAGAAATGGCAGGTCTAAATGAGGGCTCCCGTGCCTACAAGTAATTTCAGTATGGGATCCAAATGGAAATAAAGGTTCTAACTAGGGCGCCCATGAATGGTAGGCACTACCACCTAAGTTAATATGTGCAATAAAGGATTGATTAATTTTGCAACATGACGAGGTTGAACTTAAGGATTTGTGATGACAATATAGATGGTCAATAATGAAAATGGACATACAAGGAAAAACCTATCCTATATGTCAATAAGAAACACATACCTCAAGTTCAGTGGATGTTGCTATGTTAAACAAATTGTCACCGAGTCCTGTAAAACACATCCAAAAATACTAGACTCGGGGTTAAATGACATAGTGAGAGATCAAAACAAAATGAATGTTTTTTAACTTTTTTGGAATATATATTATTTTTGGACTTTGTGATGTATGTAAATACAAAGAGTTTTGTGTCTTTCCATACTTATGAATGCAATATATGCAATCCAACACATAGTTAGCCAATGAATCAACCAATGTGTTAGAGTCTCGTGGAATGTGTTGATATTTAATGTAATCAAAATACCTCTCAAGGAGATGAACCCTTAGATGCTTACACAGAAATGTAGGACTTCTAACTTGATAAGTGTAATTCAAAAACGATGCCACTAGATATGAATCTAGATTGAAAACTAACCTGCAAATGTCGAGAGTGATATATTTGGAAAAAAGGTCTTTAACCCCACTATATTCTATGATGTTGTTTGTTGCAGGATCGAGGGAAATTCCCCCTAAAGTCACAAGTTCATTAGTGGGTGAGAAAATCACCCAAGCGAAGGAAGCAAGGTTCTCGATATAGTGGATGGCATTGTCTGCAAAGCGTATATTGACCGAAGTGGACGTTGACATCTACATATCAAGCATAAAGTGAAAAAAACATTTAACCTAGAAAGCTCCACAAAGAAGAAAAAATACTCCAAACCTAAAAATACATAAAATAAAAATTATCATGTGGATAGCTAGCCTAGGCATAATACTTCTTGAGGTAGATCTCGTTGCAAGGATTCTGAGAGAATTTCCATAATAGTTAGCTAACTCATAGGTCCCCTTTTCCAAGACATGTTTAAAAATGTAAGGCCCATGCCATAAGGGTTCAAGTTTTACTATACCTAACTTATCATGATTTTGATCATAGACAATGTCCAAGCCACCTTCAGAAAAGACACGATGACGAACGGATTTGTCATATTGGGATTGACTTGATTCTTGTGACTCTTATTGAAAAAAGAAACATCATGATGACGTTCATATAGGAGGGCCAATTATAGGAGATGTTCTTCTCTGGCAGACGTGTTGGGTAGCAATTCTACAACTAGTTTAATGAAGGAATCTCACATTCAATTGACAAAATTACCTCTACTCCATAGAATAGGTGAAACAATGTAAAACCGATGTCAGTCTTAATTGAGGTTCATTAGGCCCATAAAGATGAAAAGAGAATCATAAGCCAATTGTACTTGTGTTTCCCCACCATCCATTGAATTATAGTCCTCAAGGCTCGATTGGTGGCCTCAAATTGACCATTTGACTATGGATAGTAAGAGTATGAGTTATCTTGACGAAAACCCAACTTGGAAGCTAATTTGATTATCATTTTATTGTGAAAGTGAGAAATATGATTAGTCAGTATCGTCTGAGGCACTCCAAACCTAGAAATAATGTGATTGAAGATAAACAATGCATCTTGGTGCCATCATTAGAAAATATAGGCCAGTCCTCAACCCCTTTGGTAAACTAGTTGATGGATACATTGATGTAACCATGGTCGTTAGCCGAGGTAGGATTACATGTCATGAAATCAATTCCCCACTCAATGAAGGGATTGACAATGATCACATTATGTAAAGGCGCAGTATGCCCATGCATTTTATGAGTAAATATTTTACAAGGATGGAATTTCTAGACCACTTAAATGCAATATTTGAAGACCTTGGGATAAAAGTATCATGCGCATACAATTTTCTGGGTAGTGGTAAGACAAAAAAGATGAATGCCACATGCTCCAACATGGAAATCATTCATAACTTTCTAAACTTATTCTTGGATAAGGAATCAACAAAAAATCAAATCAGTTCCATGATGATAAAGAGTGGCATCAATGATCAGGATTTTCAAGCCTGGTGGCATAGAAACTGATGCTCATCTCAGGAGAACTGAGGAGGAAAATGTTGGGTTTGGATATATATCTGGAAATATCCATACCAGGGATCAAATAAGTCAATGATAAATAACAATTCATCAACAAATGGATTTCTAGCCTCGAGTTTTGTATCAACTCGGGGAAGATCAAATAGTAACTCGACGAAAACCAAGTATTTCTTAGTTTATGAAGAAATAAAGTCCAGGTCAAAATCTTGTAGAATTATGATCCACTTTGAGTATTTCCCCCAAATGATATGATGACTCAGGATGTGTCTCATTAGGTTGGAGTCAACTATAACAATAGTTTTCTGCAATAGTATTGTTGATACTGAGAGGGGGGTGAATCAGTATCAAGTACAATTTAAAACCTTTTTCAACTTATACTTAAACCATTCAATTATATCCAATGATAAATGAACAATACTATAAGAGTTACACCAATACACCACAATACACCATGCACAATATATGAGAAATAATC
>WSFP011541911.1:0-11624 GCA_009831015.1 Picea engelmannii | reverse complement strand
CTTAACTCACTTAACTACACTTACAATTATGTTACAATTCCAAATCACTCAGTTATGAATGAGATAATAGATTAATATTTATTGTCTAATTTAATTAAGGGAAAACTAAATTAGACACATGTTTCTTGTTGACTTTTCAACAATATATAATATATTTTGTAATTTATATAATATTATATTATATATAATATTTTAATATATTAACATATATATTATAAAATATATAATTTATATTTTAATTTATATAACATTTTAATATGTTATGATAACATATCCAAATCCAGTGACACTTTCGGAATACTAAATAAATAAATAATAAATAATGAGTGTACTTTCAAACGAATGGATGCACTGCGTTTGTAGACGGAGCCGTGTTTGTGCCCTCGCCGGAGTTGGAGGACCATGCGGACGAAAACTTGCCGTCAGGGAAGAAGCTATTCGGAACAAAGTTCATGCACGAGCGGAAGGAGCGGACGCAAAGTCAAATTAAGCACGTGGACGGTGGTCTATTAAAAACAGTATAAATGGCCCTTTCCTTTTTGTTCTGCTGTGTGAAATTGTCAAATCTATTAATTGTGTTTACATTGAAAGACGTGAAGCCTGCAATAACACATCAAACATATCAGCCAATCAAATTTTGGAAAAATATATTATTTTATTATTACAAAAAATATATATATTAATTTGTTATGTTACACATTGAATATAAAATAAAAATTTAAAGTCAACAATGAACTAATACAAAGTCAAAGGGCAACTCATTGCTATAGTCCCAAGCCTTTGGCAGGGACTAATAAGGGCACACCAATTGCGATGCGCTTAAGTAAAATTAACACATCAATTTGTTTTACACAATTTTTATGCAATGAAATTTAAATTCAATATTGAATGAATAATACAAATGGTAATTTAGTATAGATTTGTATTTTATATCTATTTTTTTCCAATGAGATTTGTATGTGAATTGAGACAACCATGCTAGAAGCAAGTCAATCCATATAACTTCATGCATACATGGGAGTTCTAGGAGAGGAAGAGGGATCTGTTTCCTCATCCTATTACTGCTCAAACTTGCATCATTTTGAGGGATGCAAGCCTCTTCAAGTTTTAAGTGGGGGGATAACTCCCTAAATGTGAACACAAATCTATCATGCTAGTTGATTTGTTGTTGGAATCGTGGCAACCAAGCCTTAAGGGTCGGTCCCAATTTGTGGTATTGAAACGTAAAGGAGAATTTTTATTTCATTGTTGGGTTATCTAGATAGGGGGAGGATATGTTCCATTTCCATGATTTTATGTTTGGAGTTGCAGAAGAGAGCCAACTAACATTTGTACAAAGATATGTTAGGTGGACATTATTGACCCTAGTGATTTCCATGTTACTGGGGGTTGTATGTGATTATATTATTTTAGAGCAAAGGAGGTTGGGTGATTGTGCCATATTATCACAACACTAGCACACCATACCACTAATGGGAAACACATTAGTTTCCCTATTATACGCTATGTATAATAGTCTTTTTCATGGGCCTAGACCAATTAGGTGGTTTACTATTTTTTTTACAATATTTTTGTATTTCTTTGGATCATTGTTGTAGTATGTTGGAGGGGAGATCTCTCTTCCCCTTTGCTTCAAAGCTATTTTCTTTATTTTTTGAGAGGTTTTTGGTGACTCGATCAACATTTGATATAAGCCACCCTTCTAGGTCAATCCATAATGTGCCTATGCATATGTG
Source organism: Picea engelmannii (assembly GCA_009831015.1). Lineage (NCBI taxonomy): Eukaryota > Viridiplantae > Streptophyta > Pinopsida > Pinales > Pinaceae > Picea > Picea engelmannii. Next base: position 9,888 of record WSFP011541911.1, on the reverse strand, counting down.
GAGGTAGATGTTGCCCAAGATGGGTCAACTGAAGTACCCCTGTAGGTTGGCGGATGTGATGTTATCGCTATGTTAAGTATCAAGGATGATCATGTCCTTGATCTTGCACAATATCGATTTTTAAGGATGGATAAGTGAGGGTGTCATAACATCCTATTACTCCAATCGAGCCACCAATCAAGAGAGGTAATATTATCATGATCTTTTGATGATTCTAGTTGCATATGTTTTTTATCTTATTTAATGCACATGTTATTGAATATGAGAATTTTTTTAAATTGTCTGATGATTTTTGTTTACTATTTTGTAGATATTGGCTCTTATGTTAGTGAGGGGACTCCTCCCCATCCTGATGTAGATATGGTTGAGTTCGTTGAGTTGCCACATGAGCTCATACCTAGCATGCAATAGAGACTAGATCTTCAATTTTGTCGCAAGGTCATAGTTTAGTTGTATACATCAATGGTTAGCATCGAAATGGGGTTAGTTCAACCTAGACTAGCCACATAGGATCCCGACTTACAATTATCTATGCGAGTCTTCCCATGACATGACATTATCAATGCATAATATTGTCAATATCCATATCTTATTAAGCTAGAGAGTGAGAGTTGATGGGCGATGAGCTGGAAGACTTGTCTTCTTCGTCTTCTTTGTCTTCTACGTCATCAAATGCCAGGACATCCAAGGATGCTCCTCCTCCACCTTTCCACCTCCTCTTTTACCTACGCCACTAGTTTCTCTTGTCAATGCACCCACCAATCCACCCATTGATGCAACCACCGATCTATATACAATGCTAGCTACTAGGCCTATTACTCCACCAACTGCTCCACCTATTAATCATATATACTATATCTTATCAACTCACTAAGATCCTAGAGATTTATATCAATGTGCAAGGTATTGATGCCTTTCGCTATAGTGGTGAACCTAGCTGTAGTTGACATGTATATTGATTGTTATGATGTATATTTGACATATATATTGCTTTTGATATTATCATTCATGTATATTTTGACTTTTCATATCATAATGTTGTCGATGTTGTTTGATTTACAAAATATTATGTGTATGTTAATGGTTAACATTATTAGAGTTTTCTCTCTTTTTAAATTAATTTAAGACGTATCAATCATTAAATTTGAGATGTCATATAATATTTAACTCTAGTTATACGAAATCATTTCATTTAGATTGTGATTGAAAAATCTATATTAATTTAACACTATATAATGTTTAACTGTTTTCCAAGCTAAATTGTTTGTTGTCTAGGAAGTTACAATATGTTGATTAAACATGTTTACACATTTGATTGAATAAGTTAATCAATGATTGCATGACTTGGTTAATTTTTCAAACCAAATTTGTTTGACTAAATTGAAGATAAAGTTCTTCCTAAATATTTTAAGAAACCAATATTAATATTGATAAATTTATGATAGTTAAATCTAACAAAATAATTATTCTTCCAATTTTATATAGTGACAACATTTTGCATATTAAATCATAAAAACAATTCTAAATCAGAGTTGATTTTTTTTTTGATTAAATATTCTATTAAATCATGAAAATAATTCTAAATATCTATATTAAGTATTAAAAAAAAAATTCCTTTAACTAAAGTGACCTCAACAATACTAGTTGTTAATATTAATTTTGCAAAAAGAGACAACATGTCAATTGCACGCTTACAAATTATTCATATTTGTTTAAAAAACATGGAGTTCTAAAATATTTGTTTTTCTTTTCAAGATGATGGTTGTAAATGGTTGTTAACTTTTCATATCCAACATCATAAAATGAAGAAAATATGATTTTGGCATTGGATTTAACTTTTTGAAATTTTTATTTATTTTTATAATTTAACTAGTTGATCTATTAATATTATAAAAAAAATAGTACAATCAATCTAGACCTGGCTTTCTTCAAAAGGAAGCTAAACCATAATACTCAAAAAATAGTGGAGTCAATCTGAGTTCAATATTTTTCTATATAGAGATTTTTTTTTCCAAGTTACACTGCCTAGGGAAAACCCCTGAGTACTTCCCCTCATTTCGAGGATATTACTTAGGGTAAACCCTATAATCTTTAGGGCACAAGGTCGGTCGTCAACATGGATCAAATCCATTACAATGGTATACTTGTTAAGATATCAACATGTCGATTGAAAGAATTGAACATGGGTGGGGAGGATAACAATCATTCCTCCCAACCACCTGAACTGAATTCAATTGACATTTTTCCACATAGGGATATAACAGAGAACTAATAAATCAAAAAGGGAAATGTATCTTCTTGGTTCTAAACTAGACCAACCTAAAGTTTGTACTAACATTACTATCCAAACAAATTCAACAAAACCTAGAATTATAGAGGCTACTCCTTGAAAATAGAAGCAGAGTCAACAATGATGAATGTGGGGGGAGTTTCCCCTCCATTACTGGCTTTGACAACTTCCTATGTTTTCTATGCACTTGCCATTTCACTCCTTTGATTCTCTTCCTTTGTTATTTCAATTGTTCCTTCCTCTTCATGGTCCTCACTTCTTTCCTTCAATCCCTTGATTGCATTGATCAAATTCTCATACTTCTAGTCAAGTTGATCTAGCTTGTCAAGGATTTCAACATATCGAGTGCCACTTACTTCTATAGTCTTAGCAATGAAAATATTCATATGTTAGTACGAGTCCATTGTCTTCGAGAATTTACCATATTTCTTCATGAAAAACCTATATCAAATACCCAAGGAATCATTACGTCATCTTCCTTACCACTGGGTGTTAGACCCTTGCACCCTCTTACCCCAGTCTCAATTTCTTCTATTTATTTGTTAACCTTTATAGAGAACCTACAATTGTATCCTTTTTCTACTATAATTGTTGATATTTGAGCTATTATTTAGGGGTTTCAGTCTTGGATTTGAAGTGGCCTTACATGTCCTAGGCCTTCCTTTGTATGACCCTTGGTTGGATTCCCCGCTTCTTCATCCATTTGTTACTAGCCATCACTTTGAGACATAGACTCCTTAAACCATAATGTTGAGTCCATAGTCTAGATTTTTGTGCCAAATTTTAATTTATCGAACCCAAACTCTCACAATATCTTATGAAGAGAAAAAAAAAAAATAGATGGGGGGCAATGTTTTTTGAAAGCAAAAATTCACCAATTTGGCTAAATTTCAAGAAATTTATGCTATTTTTTTTGCATATTTTTCTTAATTTTTTTTTTAAAATGTCACCTAACTAATGATAATAATTCTTAATATACTTATACTATTCACCTAAAAATAAAACCTTTCCATGAATATATAATAGACTTCCTTAACATTTTAAATTTTCAGGAATATTTGTTATGTACCAAATGCTAAAAATGTTAGAATAAACTAAAATTACACACCATGTACACCCGTGTGAGTGTGGAGCATAAATCCAACATAGAAAAGAACGACGAGTTACACAATAACTCCTTAAATAATAGGAGAACCTCTTCCAAATAACCAAATACATTCATACGTCCAAATCACATCTCCCTTAATAATGAATACATGATCTCTATATATACCTATTCACACATTGCACATGTGGCCCCTTTATTTTTAGGCCGACCCTATTACATATATATTTACACATCACATGAATATTTGACCCCATATATGACCCCCCCTTGGGGTCATATCATATACATTTGACCCCAAATATGCCCCCCTTGGGGGTCATATCATAGTACCCTCCTTAAAAAAGTTTTGTCTTCAAAGATTTGTAGTTGAAGACTTTACACATGATGAAAGCAAGTAATATGATTTTCTTATGTTTCTTCTTTCTTCTTTCCATTGATGATGATCCATCCATCCAAATTCAATTCCTTTTGGTCTTAATACATGATGATTGGTTGTTGCATAATTTTCTTTCCTTTTATTCCATGTATTTTTGTTGTAACTTCTCCAGTTTGTAGTAGTTTCTGATCTCTGATAATATCTTATTAAAGAGTGGTGTTGTGATGCCCCGTTCCATGAATATTGATGAATATTCCATCTTCTTCTTTGATAATGCTAATATCAATATTCTTGTCTTCGTTGGAATATTTACTAGTAATGAGCGTGTCAATATGGTTTCAAGTTTGATGGTTTTCCTTCAATATGCATCCCCATTTCATCTATCTTCTTTTAAGAGACAATGGAGTCCTCTACCCTCTTTTCTTGGTTTTTGATTACTCTAGCCTTGGAGATAATACCATCATATTTGGCATATACATCCTCTAGATGGAGTTCAACTTCTTCAAGTATCCTGCAATGTGACCCCACCTATCAAATTTTGACGTCCTTCTTCAATTCTTGATTTTATCTTTGATTTTACTTCATCAATATTTAGGGATTCCTCAACTTTCTTGTAAATTTCCTTTTCAAGTTTTTTTGATAGTATCCTCTTCAATTTTGATGGTAATATCTTCATCCCTATTCTTTGATTCAGACTCTTGCAAATGTCTTTTCACCTTCTTAACATCATTAAGAAGTTGTTGATTATGCTTACATAACCTTTTGATTTATTCATTTTTCTTTTTCTTCCCTTGAATCATCCTTTGACCACTTTTCTTTGATTATGTTCTTGCTTTAAGTTCTTAACCTCCTTAATGAATGATTCATTAAGGGATTACATCTTGGTGAACTGATCGTTTTTCTTTATAATATATTTGATTAGCTCTTCGTTATCCATCTACAATTTGGAAACATTTTTTTAGCTTCAATCAACCCATCTTGAATTTTATGCATCACCTCCATTTTTGTATCATTGATCTATTTATTTAAGAAGAGTTTTTCAAATGTTTCCCATGTGATGTTCCATCTAGTATCATTATCAATATTCCACCACCATTCTCAACCTTCACCATAAAAATGAAGAGTTACCCCAAAATGATTCTTTCCATATTCCTTTATCATTCTCAAAGATACCATAGGATTGATTTCATCTTTATCTTCATCTCTTGTAAATTTAGGTATTGCCATTGATTCTTAATCGAGGTATAACCCAAACACTCAACTTACAACCTCAATGTATTCACAATAATGATCTAATAATTTTACTATCCTTTTTCTAATATAATCTCCCATGTTTTATCTTTCCCATGGTTTTTGAATCATCTCAATCGAATGTTATGATAGTTTTAAGTTAACATGCATTTTAAAAACTTGATTTGGAGTATGTTGTTATGACCAACCTTCCTTCTAATGTATATTTGAATTTTTGACCCTTCTCTATTTGAAATTTTGTTCTATAGTAATATGATGTTTCTTCTCTACAATACTACAAGTATGACCAAAATTTGATGTGCCAAATTTATAGTAACTTTCCTAAAACTTGTTGATTTTTTGCCCTTTCCAGAGAGATAACTTGTACAGAATGCCAGACATACAATTTGCCTGATATGATTCTGAAACATTTACCCATACTTTATGGAATATTTTGTTTCCAATGCAAGTGGTTGCACTGAATGTAAATCTTTACCGAAGCATATATGATTGTTTTACCCATAACACCAATTTGAGACAAGTTTAGGATTAGTAAAAAAACACTAAATTTCACAGTTTGTATTTTTGTGATTATAATGTCTCATAACTAAAAATTTATACCATTAGTACTTCAATATGTTTCCTCAAACTCTTGAAAATTGCATAGTTTGAAACGTCACCAAAAAAAAATTCTAGCGAAATTCCCAAAACGACTTGTTTGAGACTAATTTTAGGGCTAGTAAAAAACCCTAACTTCCACAGGCTATATCTCCAAAACTAAAATGATCTAGAACCTGAAATTTTTACCAAGTGTACTTGGCTATTTCTTCTTAGTATTATGAAAATTTCACCATCTTAAACTTCATAGAAAAAATGTCATAGCAAAAATTCCAAGTGTTATCACATGAAGTTGTCAAGGGTCACAACAGTTGTCCAAATCTTTTGCTTGCACAAGAAACAATCACAACCACAAGCGCAACATTCAGAGCAGTCTATTTTGAGGCTGAAATACAAGCAGTGGTCGGGTTCAATTTGCAACGAAGGAGATCTCGGGAGAATTTCATATCAACGACTCTCGGGTGATCGAGATTTCAAAGTAGTGCAAGGATTAACGACTGGACAGAGGAAGCCAAAGTCCCAAAGTAAAATCTGAGCCATTGAAGGCTCAGGACACGTGGAGGTAGATTCCACGCTTCAGAAGATTTACTTCGGAGGATTGCGCGAGCTGTGTGTTGAAAAGTCCCGAAGAGCCAAAGCTCGAACTCCTAAAATAATTGTGGACCGTTGATCTCAAACCAACAAGGACCGTTGATTTTAGCGATAGCCTCGAAGTCCTAAAGGTCCCGAAGCAAATCTCGGCTATCCAAATCAAGAGGACACGCGTCACCAGATCCCCCACTTCGGAAGATTTACTTCGAAGGATTGTGGGAGTTATGCATTGAAAAGTCCCAAAGAGCCAAAGCCCAAACTCTTGAAGTAGTTGTGAGCCATTGATCTTCGAAGAAGGAAGCAGGGTCCATCCAAGAGCGGCACGTGGCAAAAAAAGTGGGGCTTTCCCAAGTCATGGATTGCGACCAAATCAATGACCATGTTTCATTGCGGGGACGCAACATGCTTGAACGATAAAATTCTTGAGTTGTCCCGCAATTGAAACCATGGTATAGCGAAAGAGATACATGGCAGAAGGTGGTGGATTGCGGGCTCAAAAGCGGTGTGAATTCAAACTACCTTTGACGGTCCTGCAATCATGTGCTCATATAGCATCAAATCTGAAGGTGACGCGTGGAAACCTCTAGGCATTAAGCCTCATCCTGGTCCAAATGAAGGATCAACTAATGAAAAGGGGTGGTGGTTGAAACCTCAACTCACTCCATAAATAGAAGGCATGGAGGATCTGACCGTGGAGATAGAATTTCCATCCCAAGGTACCATGATGGACAATTTTTTGTACATGCCTATGATGAGTTGAATTTGCATTTGACAGTAGGATAGACGCACAATCTGACAGAAGAAAGCGCAGATGAAAGGCTTTGAATGCAATGGCCAGATCACACTCCTGGTTGTCGTGGATTGATCTGAGTATAAGTCGATCAGTTCAATATTTTGTAAAGGTCGTCAACTGGTTGAGCAGAGCTCCCTCTTTTGTAATATTTTGATGCCAGAGTTGTTCTCTGGTTATGTATCAAACTTGTGACTTTCGCATTAATAGAAGTCAACTTCTCTCATCTCTTTGTAAAAACTGTGCTAAAACACTCGGGCATGGAGGATCCAGTTGAGGGTTGTAGTTCTATTGTAATGTAGGTTTGATTACAATATTATTGTGACAAGCTTTAGTCAGCTTCCTTGTTATCTTATTCCCCCTTACGTTGATAGGCTCGGGCATGGAGGACCTAGTTGAGTTGTTGTAGTTTCATGGTAATGTAGGTTTGATTATTATGCCACTGTGACATATTTCAGTGTTTGAAGCTTGAGTTCGAGAGTGCTCTTGAGCTTGAGTTTTTCTTCACCAAGCTGCTTGATGGTCGGATTCCCATAGCAGACTTGTTCATTTCTCTCACTAAGTCTTCCCCGTGCTCACATTTAAATTCAAATCATTGACTGAAGTTAATGAGGGCCTAACTTCCCTGTGCATTGCTTGTCCAACTTCCGTGTTAAAATCATTCTCGTACTAAGTTTTGTCCATTTGACCTCCACTCATAAAACCAACATCCACCAAAATTCTGATGGGTACTAGGCTTATCCTCTTGCAGTGAGAGGATGAATCTCAGTGCTAACACCAAGATGGCTTGCTTGAAGCAACAAAATGCTAGGATTGATGCGCTAATACCAAAAGTTATGATATGTAAATGAAAAAAATGTCAGATTAAACCAAAAGTACACATAATGTACACTAATGCTAGCGTGGAGCACAACTCCACTACAGATAAGAGAGATGAGTTACACAATAACTCCTTAAATATTAGGATAACTCCTCCAAATACCCAAATACATTCATACATCCAAATCACATCTCCCTCAATAATAAATACATGATCTCTATATTTACTTATTCACACATTGCACATGTGGCCCCTTTATTATTAAGCCGACCCTATTACATATACATTTACACATTACATGAATATTTAACCCCATATATGCCCCCCTTGGGATCATATCATATATATTTAACCCCATATATGCCCCCCTTGGGGTCATATCAATATTTGCTACATCTAAAGTTTGAGGTGGCTATTACTAGTCTTGGGAATACCATGAATTGATATTGTTAATAATATAAGTATTTGTATGAAACAACATTTTTTAATACTTTACTTGAATTTTTATGTTCACTTATTTCAACATGTATATTGTATGCCATGTTGTAAATAGTGTTTTCATATTGGAGTTTTTTCGGAAAATTGAAGAACAATGATCTATGTATTTCTACAAATATTTTGCCAATATCATTGTCACACATTTTAAATTTTAAGGAATATTCTGTACATTTGAAGTTTGTGGTGGCTATTAATACTCTTGGGAATACCATAAAATGATATTGTAAATCATGTAAGTATGTTAAGAACCAAATATCAAAATAGCATAAAAACCTCAGAATAAGTACTCAACGCCTTGAAAAAGAGAGAAATTCATATAATAAGCCTCTTCGAGGGGGAAACCTCCTCATACATCATATGAATTCACAAATATAAGATGATTCCAATTGAAAAGGTCTCCTTGGTATATATATAGGAGACTAGGAGGTACAATTACAACTAATGGACCAGAGCCGACATAAATAAAATAACAATACTAATGTAATATGCCCCAATTAAGGGGTAATGTGCCACGATTTAGGGCTTAACATGCCCCTCCCCTTCAGACAAGTGTTGTCCTCAACGATTGAGTAGTTCTGGATGCTTCTGTATAAAAGACTCATCTTCCCACGTGGAATCTTTAGTAGGTAGTTTCTTCCACTTAATGAGATACTCCAAAATTGATCTATTCCTTAGGTGGTGAATTCTTCTGTCAGTGATAGCTTCAATATCCAATATGATTTTTCCTTCCTTGTTAAGTTCTAGAATTATAGTTTGAACTAGGATCTTGTCACCTATAACCTTATTTAAGCATGAAACATGGAAAATTGTGTGTACTCGCGAAGATGCAGGCAACCCCAATTTGTATGCCATAGTACCAATATTTTGCAACACCTTATAAGGGCCATAATACTTCAGTGATAATTTATTATCCTTCTTAGCTTGCTTGAGGTGCATCTGTTTGTTTGGTTGTAGTCCTAAAAATACCCAATCCCCTACTTCAAAACTTCTTTCACTACGATGTTGATCTGCTTGTTGTTTCATGCGATTTTGTGCCATGGTGAAGTTGTCCTTTAAGGGTTGGAGAACTTGTTGTTGATGCTCAATGTGATCTTCCACTGTTTGAACCTTGGATTTTTATTTTAGAGAAGAAGTGATGGACGACGGGTGATATCCATAAAGTGCCATAAATGGTGTCATTTTTGTTGCAGTATGAAAGGAAGTGTTATACCACCAGTCTGCCAAGGGTAACCACTTGAAACATTGTGTTTATTTATCAGAGTCAAAGCAACAAAGGTATCCTTCTAGACATTTGTTCACTATATAAGTTTGTCCATTAGATTGAGGATGATAAGATGAGCTATGATCCAATTGAGTACCCAAACAAGAAAATAATTCTGTCCAAAAATGTCTAGTGAAGATGCGATCTCTGTCACTTACAATAATCTTTGGGCTTCCACATAGTTTTTTAACTGTCTCCATGAATGTGGTAAAGTTTTTTAACTGTCTCCATGAATGTGGTAACAACTATACTGGATTTGAAAGGATGAGAGAGTGCAAAAAAGTGTGCATACTTGGTAAGTCTATC